>JBCJKH010065996.1:18581-35747 GCA_039877255.1 Loriculus beryllinus | reverse complement strand
GGAGGTTCTAAGCTAGCACAGACTTGTTTCTTGTGCCAGGTCACTGTTCTCTAGCCCTGAGGCCAGCTGGCACTGTCTTGACACAGCCATACTCTTAAGCATTCTGTCCAAAGAGATTGGCTGCATTCAAATTGCTTATGCAGAATTGTACTGGGCCAGGTTTAACTGCACAGTACGTCCAGGAATTGTTCTGGAAAACTTTTAGTTGACCTACAACAAAATGGTTCTGAATATTTAACCACATCGGTGAATGATGACAACGGCCTGTGCTTGTGTCTTTTTTTTGCTAATGATGATATAAATTGGTGCTTGGAACACAGTGATGTGTTAATGCTCGCTTATTCTCCCAGTACTCCGATGTGTCAGAGAAATACTATTCAGTCATTTTCTTAATTAGAGCCTGAGGCCAAGAACTTAGGACTGATGTGCACAAACATATTGATGGAAAGAATAATCCTTGCTTTGCTTCTTCTGATGCTACTTTGTTCTCTCAAGGGTCCTCTCTTCCTTTTTTTTTTTTTTTTTTTTGCGCAGAAACTACTTAAAAAAGTGTTTCTCATACCTATCCTTTCTGCAGTGCTACTGAAAGCTCAGCCTGTATTCTACCAACACATTCATGACTTCTCACATCTCATAGCTTGTGCAACACCCCAGTAAACAGCTGAAGGTCACTTCACAGTACTTCAGATTTCTCCTGGAACCTGTCTTCCACAAGCAGTGTTAAATGGGGAAA
Source organism: Loriculus beryllinus (assembly GCA_039877255.1). NCBI lineage: Eukaryota > Metazoa > Chordata > Aves > Psittaciformes > Psittacidae > Loriculus > Loriculus beryllinus. The sequence continues at coordinate 35,014 of JBCJKH010065996.1, read as the reverse complement.
CAGTATACAGAGATATTTCTTGTCACATATACATATTTTCCTTGATTTCCTGAGTGCTGTTTTGCTTGTTGTCCTACCATTATAATGTTCATTTTTAAAAAAGAGTAGGATGCGTTTTTTTTCTTCTACATACTGCTTACAGTAAGAAGGCTACATGTCTGTAACAAGGATATCTCAAAACAGTAATGCAAATAATATATATTTGTTCCCTTTGTTATGTTGGTCAATTCACACAAAAAAGAATGTCTTAACATACGCGTAGATTAAGCCTTACTTTAAAATCCCATATGAAAGGCACAAAAACAAAAAGGAAAACTGAAAGCACACAAGAAGTTAAAAATTATTAAAAAGTACTAAAAGAAAACACTCTTTCCACATTTCCATTTTTCATTACTCTCATTACTTTGTCTTTTTCTAAGTTATTCAAAGTTACAGTAAGAAAGACCACATATATTTCTTTCTCTGTGGCTCGTTTGTATTTTTCATGTGGATCCAAGACATAATTTCTGAGTGTACACTTGAAAATATATATTTTTTTTTTTCTTTAGAGGTTACTGGGAGTTTAACATGGTGGAAAAGAGAAAACAGAAAACTCATCTCTAACCCATGTTCTCTTCACCTCATTCCACCATCCCAAAAGAAAAAAAAAAAAAAAGCAAAACAGGATAAAGTGAGTTTTGTTTGACATCTCAGCTGGTTTGTTATTGCCTATGTTAAATTTAGAGAAAAAAATGCTGAATTTACAGGCTTTGATAAACCAGTCATTTATTTTCCTGTCACATATAATGAAAGTCAAATGAAACAGTCAGTTACAAACATACGCAAAAGTATGCTCTAAAAGCTCAACATGAACACTCACATCAGAAAGGTTCTGAATAGTGGTAAAGTCACGTAAAGTTATTGAAAAGAGTGCTTTAATTTACAACAGATTTTTGTTTTCACCAACAGCTGAGGACATACAAATGATTAACCTACAGGCTGGGTGCTCTCAGATCTGAAGACCTTCAAACTTGTTAAAGTATCTGGAAAACGTGTCAGATAGTACCCTTCATCTCAATCCCTAACGGATCTGCACAACCAGACATTGTGGTTTCACTAAAAACATTGAAACTTCCTGAATGAGCTCAAGATCTTACTCTTGACAGGGTAGTCAAGGGGAGAGAATGCATATCTCTGTGCATACTGAAGTGCAGAAGGCAAATGTCCTGTCTGAACAGTCTGATGAATAGAAAATAGTTTGACGAAAAAATAAACTGCCAATTTAGTTTCATAATTTTTGCTCATAAGTATTCAGTATTTAAAATACCAGCAAACTTGCAGTAGCAGAGAGCATTAACTGCGCTAGATAGTAATAATGGGAGTGCTGAAGTTGTACATACATATATATGTGTGTGTGTATGTATGTATGGCAGAATCTTCCATCATCTGTTTAAAACCAGTTTGCACAGCCTTAGCAGCATCTCTTTAACCAGGAGGTGACAGTGGGTGAACCATTGTCCTGAATCATGGGAACTACCTGCTTCCAGAAAACAAGAAAGGTCTTCACTCACCAAGACAACACTAAGGGTGAAGTAGACAAGGGGGTGTATAGTCCAGTAGAAGATTGCTGCTCCTCAGCCTCCACATGTGCAAGATGTTCACCCAGGATATATAGTTTGGGTTTGGCCTTGAGCTAATCCCTGTTTGCACTTAGGTAGATGATTGCGAATTAATGTCCCAGTTCAACCGTTACCTGCACCCTTGGTATATTTTCACTTTGTGAAATGAAGACTCTGTAGAATAAAGGAGCAAGAGCGTTATCTTTCATACATAATGGTATGCAGGAATTTGAAAGCAAACATTTAAGTACAACATAGCAAGCAAATCTGAATTCAACAACTAATATAATAATGATTAATCTAATTTAAAGCATTCTTTAAAGTGTTCTTTTCCATTTTTAGTTTTTGTTTTTAAACCACTAATCCTTTTAAGGAAAGCAACCCAATATTTCCATTTGGATTCAACTTCAGTACGCACACTTAATCTCTTCTGTTGGACCAACATAATCCAAAATTACTTGTGAGAAAGGCCCGCAATATTAGTCAGGCAGAGCAACAAAAGCCCCAACATTTAAGTTGCATAAGATTTCACTGATAATACTATCTTTGGTATTTCATAATGAAAAAAAATCTGAGGCATAAATCGTTGACTTTGTCAACATCTAATACAGTCTGATGATTGCAAGAAAAGATAAAAGCTCTGATAAATGTTTTTTTTATTTATAAATGTAGTAGGCATGGTTAAGAGTTCTTTAATTAAGGATTTAGTGCTCTCAGTCCCAGGCCTCTTGCCCTTCTCTCCAGAGATGCAAATGCATCTAAAACCCATATAAAGTCAAGCATCCCTGCCTGGTTTTAAATTTAACATAGCTGCTTAGTCAGGCTATTGGTCTTTGTCACAAAGTAGGTTACATCCACATTTGCTGAGCTTCCAGATAAAACAACAGTATAGTACTGAAACCTCCTTAACTACAAAGAATTAGTACATATTAACATTGTTATTTATAGAACTGGGCAAATAGTGGAAACAATTACTGCCCTAAATTGCTCATTATATATAGCAGAGTCTAGTTTCTTTCCAACATATATAGGAAACCACAAGCAACTGTAAATTTAATCATAAAGCACCATTAAAAAGGGGAAAAGGCTTGTAGTTTAGCACTGAGGATCCGGGAAACAGGATTGCATTTAAGTTCTGCTGTTTATTTCCTATGTGACCACAGGGAAGTGATTTCACCTTATCCCTGAGCCAAATGCAATTTCTCATTTGTAGTCAGGCTGGAGTATCAGGGAATCAGGACTGCAGAGTATCTTGAGACCTCTGTGTCTCACAGCAGAAGTGATTCCTTTGGAGATGGTACACCAGGACACCTCTGAGTAGTGCTCAGATGTGTTCCCCCCCTGCAGGCCAAAGCTACTGAATTGCCCCTTGTAAGACCTGCAGCTTTCTTTTAGAGGCTAAAATATTGTTATACGAGGCTTTCTATCACCCAGGCACAGATGCTACCAAGAAGAAATACAAGCATTCAAGATCCTCTCTACTACTCCTGCCAATAAAGGATTTGGTCAGTAATTTCACCCACAGCACAGTACATGTCCAAAAGCAGAGCGCTAGTAACATCTCTCCTGTGACCTCAGCTTTCTATTAGTGCAACACATCAAACACATTGAACGCACTTACTCCAAGTGTATTTAGAACAGTTCCTAATTGCTAGAGCATTTCAGATATCCCTACACAAAAAGCATAGCTAGAGGCATCCCTTAGCAAATCCACTTGTAGATCACAATAGCAACTTCCTATGGAGCTGGTACCTAGTTCTTGTATTTCTAATAGAAGGGCCCACGAATGAGGACCTGGATGAGAAAGGCAAATGCCTGTGTCCCCTTCAGCAGCAATTAATTACTGGTATCAATTAACAAGCATAAAGTGTGATTCACTAACATATCCACACTGCCAGCAGAAGATTCTCTCCTTTTCCAAAAGATGCTGGATTTCATCTTATCCTACATTTAAACAAGTCTTCTAACAAAAGGAACAGCTCCTTTTCACTGTTTCTCCCTTACATTTCTTTTCAGAAATGTCTGCTGCCAGTAAATGTCTTCTGCTCACCGAACAAGATGTCATGACTTTTCTCTTCAAGGACTTATCTTCTGCTGAAGCTCCCTCTTATCCACCTTCAAAGGAAGACAGGACTCTGTAGTTTACAGAAAGAGTCAAAACTATTTTAGAATTTGTTTAATAGGTGATTTCTCTTTCCAAAAGATGAGTTGCCAGCCTCTTCGTACACAGATGTTGTCAGCCATAACTGAGCACAGGTACTGCTGAGATGGATAGTGTGGCATGTTCTCAATTCCTGCCACCATGGCCAAGATAAAATATTAAAGTTAAAAGCTCTTCTGGCAATATGCAGTCTGAAAGTAACATGTCTCAGTTTGGATATCGTCATGTAGTGTTAATCTATGAGTATCTACATTCTCACAATAGTCTGTGGAGCTTAAGTCAATACAGTAAATGGAGTGTGAAGAAAAAAAATTTCATCCAAAAGTAGACGCCTGATGTAGACACACACCTACAGCAGGATTCAGAACTCTAAGCAGAAACCTTGTGCTATTTGAGATACACTGATTTATCCAAGCTGTCTGCATAGTGCTGGCACCTATGAAGTGGTGCCTATGGAAGACCAATATTCTTTTAGAGAAGCAACTAGAGAGCAGGTGCAATACTGTTTAGTACCCAAACTAAAGAAATACATGTCTCTGATAAGATTAAAGACTATGTTTTATACTTACACATTGTATAACCTATATAAGGAAATATATACTAACGTATTAAGTGAACTTAAACCTATCGTTAAATCTAAGCATCTTAATTTCAAACAAAATCCTCTCCAAAGTGCCAGCTTGGCTTTTCAAGGAAAAAGGTGCTTTGATTTCAGTCCAACACAGTTCTGTACTATTGATCTGTTAAGCTGTGTAGGAGAAATGCAGGAACTAAGAAATTTGCTTGATGTAAATGAAGTGTGCTGCAGATATGTCAAAAAGTAGAAATTGTCCCAAAAAGATTTTGTGAGGAAAAGCATTGCTGAGAAAGGGATAGGGGTCTAGGAGGGGGAGGAGGAGGGAGGAAGAAGGATATTTTTGTTTAATTAGGTTACTTGGATAGTTTACAAGAACTGTTCATGGTTAGCAAGGAAGCAAAAGGGTAACCATGCCAACATATTAAATGTTGATGTAAATGTGTCCAAAATAATCTTTCATTGTAGCCAGTAAAAATTGCATTTTAATTTTTTAATGTACTTAAGAAGGTAGAAAATTAATATGCTAATTTGAAAAGTAAAGTGTAAAAGACAAGATGAAGACTGATTCTTCTCAGCTGTCCTCAGCTGTTCCTGAAACTCCTGTCACCATGCTTGTAACAGGTGATGATGGAATAAACCCGTAAAGCCGGGTTCTGATATTAGCAATAACAAAGAGTGCTCTGACGTCTAGGAAAACCTTTGACTTTCTGAAATAGCATTACTGATCAGAAATCAGCCAAGTAAAGGTAACATTTCCCAGCTGAACCTTGACTAACTTCAGTTTAATGTAGTGGTCAACACCATGATCACATGAATACACAGTTTTACTTAGGTTGGCAAGACCAATCCAGTGTGAAAAACTGCTTCAACCTTCTGTATCTTAATTAAGCCCTACCCTGCTTTTGCACAGATGTCAATGTGTCATGCTGCACATCTGGTTGCTTACTGTCTGCAGGAATTCAGAACCCAAGTCCAGGTAAACCAGGTTACAACCAGAATCACTCACAGAGTGCTTTTTGATGAGGGTTATCACTTTAGCACAGACAATGAGATTATCAGCAGATAATGTCTTTTTTAGGAGTATGGTCTGCATGTTTAACATCTCACCCTGCTTCACTCTCTCAGCGGTACCTCAAAATCTGTGGCTGAAAGACCAAAGACCACCAAGACATTTTATATACTCATTTGCAGTATTACAGAGGGCTGGGTGCATTTCCTCCTGTTGCACAGGTAAGAAGACGTACACCTAATAAATAATTGGACATAGGGGCAAGGCTTTTCTGAACAGTGCAGTTATAGAAAAGTAATATCTCCTGCATTAATTTCTGCTTTAAGGACAATTGAAATCACTATCTGCAACATAAATATGTTTCTTCCAAACACGAGACACTAACTCATTTAGCACTCATTTAGCACTATATTTCTAATGACTTAGAAGTGAAAAGAGTTTTTAGTTATTGGTTCTCCAATCTGTTTTAGAAGAAGATATTTCAAAATGAAGAGGAAGATAAAGTGAAAGATCAGCTCCAGGGACAGTAATAACTGTCCCTGAAATATTCATATGTAATTATGTTCACCTTGAGTCATATTTGAGCTATGGTGGGAGTTTTAATCTCCTGTTGACTTGACATCAGTATGAAATCAAAACTATTCAGTTATTTTAGGTTCAGTGTTTCAAAATCAGTTTTCTACTAATAACCCCCCTGAAATTTTAGGAAACTCTAGAGACTTCTGTTCAGGCTCATTCTTAGCTTGAACACAGATGTGAGTTCAACTTCAACTCAATCAATTTATTCAGAGAGTTACATTGGAATCTGACAGTTAAAATTATCCAGATTCATTAGCAGAGAAAATAATGGCCAGTAATTCAAAAGGGGAGAAAGCAAAATATCTGGCTTTCCAACTGAGCTACATTAAGATCTGATAAACACTGTCAAGAAGTTATCCAGATTGCTAATCAAAATAAATCTGAGGATTACTCTGTTCTATGATGTTTTAAAGGAAATAAGTCTCTTCAATTTCAAGTCCACACTAAAGCAGTATTTTGTGTTACTACTCACTGACCTTTAGTTTAACAGGACACCTCCTTAGTGGCCTTCCAAGCTGTAGACTGCTGGTCAAGGATGTTGACAGCTCCTAACATTGGCAGAGACAATTGTGGGTTCCCTTGAAAGATGTCCAGCTGGGGGAGCATGTGCAACCCCTTATCCCTCCTCTAGAATGTCATGCCTTCAGTCTCCATAGGGCAGTATGTAACTTTGTGTTTATATTTAATAATCTCCTTTCTTCAAGACTCCAAGAAGGGAGGTCTTGGGACCAGCACATTATCCTATAGCTCAGGAGGGTTGGATTTAATTTGCTTGATGCACTACAGGCTTTCTGTCTGACCTGGGGCTAATCACTTTGGACTAAGGCCACAAGGGGATTTAGGTAGAACCCAGATTCTCTCCACTCTTTCTTATCCAATACCTAATTTTCTGCTGGTTGGCATGTGCAAAATTGCCTCAGTTCTGATTATAGCCAGGCAATTCTTGGAAAAATTCTTTGTTTGCTTGAAAACGCACTTTCGTGTTGATAGAAACAATCTGCAAATTTGTACCAGATTTGACCAATTGTTTTAGCCAAAAAAAAAAAAATATTGGAAATGTCAAGATGGTTTGTTTAAACATTTTAAAGGAAAATATTTTTGAAGCTGTTCCATTTTGAATAAATAATCAAATATTCAGTGAAATAAAACTAGAGCCTGACCCACCCTTATTTTAGGTAAGATCCCCCAAGAGTTCATTTCTTGCTTATTCTCTGTAGAATTAAAAAGGAATAAAATTTTCTAGAAGAGAGACCAAACATATCTAATAGTGTAGTGACTCAGTGTTATCTATGAATAGGAACAAAATTTAACCTTTTTTTATGAATGGACAAATGTATGTTAAAATTGACGACACCTTTCAGGCAAAAGCCTAAAGCATTGGCCAATTAACAGCAAAGTTGATTCTCCTTCATATCTACAAGATGATCTAGGCACATTATTTCCAGTTAATAATTCAAAATAGAGGTTCACATCTCCCTGTTTTTTAGCGATAAGATTCATGGGCAGAGACCCAATTTTTCTACCAGTATTTCTTATTGGTTACTTATTGTTTTCACTTGATTCAGTTAATTAGATTATTATTGTTCAGACTGTTTCCAGTCATGCACTATCTTTACTGGTGTTATGCACAATATGGAGCACATCTACCATCCCTATGCATAGGTACTGCACATCTGCCATCCCTATGCATAGGTACTGCATTTCCTAGCATGTCTTAAATATGACTGAATTCTAAAAATCTTCAGGGCTTTTCTTGACTGAGATTCTGGCATTCAAAGAAAAAGCTCTTGCTAGCACTGTGTAACTTCTAAAGCAAAAATAATATCCCTAAATGCTCTGGAGGTCTGCAAACAATCTATGTGTTAGACAGTTTAAGTTCTGTTCATCAAATAGTTTTAACTCATTGTAAAAGCCAGAAGTTCACCGCTTTATTCTGAAGAGACTATCAGGCTATATAGGGGCGGGGGAAGGGATACAAGGAGGAAAGCCAAATTACTGCATTCAGTTTATGAACTATCAGAAAAATTTGGGACTAACTCCTGGATAAAAGCATAGCAGGTTTATTTTTCCCCTTTCTGATAGCTACTTTTCCCACCACTATCAGTTTAGAAATTTTACTGTGCAGGATCATGTTTAGAATTTGTGTATATCTTGGTCATGTAACAAGCATATTTCTTTAACTGATAAATCAGGTAGACTTAGCCTGAAATCCAATCTTTCTATAGTTCATTGGAAAATGAGAAGTTAATTATATTGCATAAAAATAAACTGTCTTTAAATTCTTAATTCCTTGGTTATTCCATTCTGTTGTATTTTTTTCATTTTCACAATTTTTGATGTTTGAAAATATATGATTCCTTCCTATTTAAGCATGTCCACAGTCTTAGAATGCATAGATATATGTATGTATATCTGCATGCATGTGTGTGCGTGTGCATGCATGTGTGATTCCCCTCTTCAGCTGCATGGCTCTCAGTGAAGTAAAAGTACCTATGCCCACTTACAGGTAGAAGAACCTTCAGAAGTTGCAGAACTTGACTTCCAGTCCCTGGCTCTGAGTAATTTTTGATCTAATCATGTCTGTTGCCTCCAGCACATGGATTCAATGAAGTGTGAGATGCTTTGCCTATAAAAATGTAGGAGTAAAAATGTACAGTGCTTTTTTCCATTTGTTAATAAAGGTCAACAGGCTTCTGCACAGAGAATATGCAATAGTCAGGGTACTTGTGTGTAAATGTGATCTCTCTCAGTGACTTCTGTAAGCTCACAAACTTCATTTATATATGTATATATATATTTTTATATATACACCAAGTAAGGTATTTTCAATGAAAGCTTCATTCTGAATGAAGTTGTTGTGGGCTGGCTTTCCGTAGCTGACAAATTCATAATTTCTTTCTTAATTTTAAAGCATTCAAAACTCCGTAAGTTAATCACAGCTTTCTGACATAAGATAAGGCTTGATGAATACCTTTTTTCCACCAAGTAGTAGCAATATTTTAAAATTCAGTTAACTTACTTTGAATTCACTGAATCATTTCGTTTGTCATAACACAGTCTTTTATAACCTTTTGTGTATAAATAGAGAAAATTAATTGCTTCTGGCAATATCAAAGTGTTGTTTCACTATACATTTAATCATTAGCTTTAAATGCTCCCAAACTAATGTTCCAAGACATTGAGAAGAGGTAAGAAGTTCAAAGCAATATGAAACATAAAGCAGGACTCCAGAGTGAGTTGAAAGGATTTTCTTTAAATATATAAGAGCTTTCAAACCCATTGTACAAAACTTTGTAGGAATTTTGGCTAGAACTAAAAGAAGAACCTTACTCCTATATTTAAATGTATTACCAGATCTGCTAGATACTCTCTGCCCTTCTGAACTGAAACAATCTGTCTCCAAGAAATGAAAGTACAAAAATAAGCTTAATTAGTTCTGATACATCTCAGAAATTGTGCTTGTGATATATTAATGAAGCTGATGAATGGCACAAATACTTAATATGAAATCCTGCAAAACTGGCAAGTTTCACAATATACTAACAACAGAAAATTAAAATTAATGACTTTTATTTTACATGTCCAAATTGCTTTTGTTTTCTGTTTAACAAATGTTTAGGTTTAATTGTTCATGAAGACAGACGTCAGTAAAAAGTTTTATTCTGAAGGACCTATTTCTCCAAACCATATCTTCAACCTTCAAAATATAGGTGCACCTGGATTTCAAAGAGTCTGAATGTCTTGGAGACATGTTTTTGTCTTGGGAAAACTCACAAGGTGTGATGCAGTTTTAAGTAATTTAATAATCTTAAAAGACAACAGTAAAACAAAGGTGAGGCTTGAGAAAGTCTTATGCACTTACTAAGAGGAGATTTAATGCCTGCTACAAAGTCTATTGTAATCATGTCTTTCCTATATGGGGTTTGGATCATGACCATGATTTTCCACATTGCCTTCAATCTTTATCCATAATTGGTAATCTGAGAGCAGCAAGATCAAGGCTGTCACTTTTTTTAAAGTTCCTATGCAAAATTGCACATGCATGAGTTTCATGCTGAAATCATTTAGTGCTGTTGCATAAAATGGAAATTTGTGAGTGTATGTGAGTGCCAGCACTGAGCTGAACACAAGTGCACATTGCACACACACGCAATTGAGTTTTGTTAACATGCCTGTGGGCATTGTGGCACTGGATAAAGCACTGGACCAGGACCTCAGGAAACAGGGCTCTAAGTTTTATTCTAACATGGGCTTACATTATGATAGTAAGAACTGACTGAGACTCAGTTTCTCTAAGTAAAAGGTACCATTGTAGTCCTTTATCTTTCTGAGAAGCTCTTATGTGTATCAATAACCAAAGGATTACTTGAGAGCATTCCTTAATGAAGTCTGCAGCTGTATTGTAATAAATATGGACATTCACAGCATCCAGTTCCTTGGAGGTGTGAAATCATAGTCACCTGTTCCTGAAAAATTCCCTTTTCTTTTTTTTTTTTTTTTTAATATGATCTCCACCAGGTTATCACAATTTTAACTTGACTGAAAATGGAGGCTTGCTCACCATTCCAAATACCTCGAGTTACTGTCCAGATGTAGAGGAAAAGGGCGTAACAGCCAGGTACAGGCTTACAGGCTGCCTCCTACTGTCAACAGCCTTACTCAACTCCATCCAAGCATAGTAGCTCAGTCTGTCCCCAGAAAACATGTGATTTTGTTTTCCTGTGAAATCTTCCCAAATGCTGCTCACTCTTTGAAAGCTGAATAGCACCTGTTCTTTCATAGGCACCCTTAGGAGGTGAAGAGGAGAAGAAGTAATTTGGGCATTGACTTTTTAGCTCTTGTAGCTTTGGTGGATAATGAATACATGTCATAAGCCCTTTAAAGAAATAGCCTATTATTAATTAAAGAGTAATAAAGAGCTAAAGGAAATTCTCTTTCCTTTGGCTTAGCCAGTTCAGTTCAAATTGTTTTAAAACAAGAAATAAATCTGAAACTAAAACTTCTCTATATAAATCTGCAGAAGATCATCTGAGATAGACAGAGCCACATATGTTTATAGTTGAGAATCTGGCAGCCAGAAGATGTAAGAACTGATGGTCAAGATGTTCTGGTTCAGAGTTGGAAAGTAAATAATTCCTGAGAGGAAGGATTCTACAGTTCTGGGCAGCTGATCCGGTAATAAAATAAATAAGCAATAAAATCCACTTCCTGTTTTGAAAGTTCACATTTCATACTGGCAAAATTCTCCTATTAAATTCAATTTCATGCTTCCATAAATAAACCTGGCACCTTTTTAAACATTTTTCCATCTGTTTTACAACTAGAAGTGTATTATTTAGTGCACTCTTGGGATTCGCACCAATGGGAAAAGGACTACTTGTGAAGAATACAACATTTTAGTTGGAGACAGTACAGAAAAATAATCACTAGCTTCCCTAAATTCTCAAACAATTGTAACAGGACTCTGATGTAATCATTTTTATCAGGAAGGAGAAAGATTTTTTTCTTTTGTGTGTAAATGTTATTTTTATTCAACATGAAATTTATTTTGAACCAAAACGGATATCTACTTTTTGTTTATGAACAGATAATTCTCCTTCTTCAAGATACGGAAAATGGTTTCTATATGTCCTAACAGTGTAAGGATCTAATCAAGTCATCTAATACCAGAATTTTTTTCAGTCAGAAGCTACCTTTATTGACAAAAGAAATATAATAGTAATGCAAATAGTCATCTTTCATTTTTAATGTCATTTGCATCTATAGATCCCAAATTGCTGTACAAAAGCTTCGCTATCTTTATTTCTTATGTGACAATACATAGTTATCACATAAAGAAATAAAAATACAAAATCATTTGCCCCAATCATCAGCAAGCTAGAGGCAATCAGGTATCTTAAGACACAGACAAAAGGATCAGTGCTTGACTCTCGTGCCTCTCCATCTAGGAGCAGTGCTAAGAACAACTTAAAATTCTCAGAGTTTTGCCATTGTCCTTGATCTTGGACTGAGGTGCAGCGGTGGAATTGTGTAAATGCGCGCTTACCTTATTCACTGATTTTTTTGCGATTATTTTCAGCAAATAATTCAAAAGATATATGGCTTAGCTGCTTATCTTTAAGTGTGAAATCCAGTGATACCAGTGCTTAAGGCAGACAACCTGTTAACCTCCCCAGCACTCCAGTAAACAGCAAAACTAATCCTACAAAGGCCCAACACATACAACTTCCACTAGCTAGAGAGAGTAAGCTTGATGAGAAAATTTGTCATAGAACATAGCAGTGTGTCACAGAAAGGGAACACAAAATCCTTTGCAGAGGTGAAGGAGGAGTGTTGAAGCCATAGTAGAAGGTAATACCAAATGATTGTCCTCAGGAAAAAATCAAAAATTCAGGGCAAGATAAAGGAGAAACTGTCATCATCATAAATGGGTCTTTGTCTTGTATTCTTAAGACTGTACTTAGCTTTAACTAAAGCCTTTGACATACAATAATGGCAAAGGGTATCTTCATGAAGATGAAGACTTACTGGTGAGCATCCTGTCTCCACTTGTGACTCTGACATTGCCACTATTACAATCATCTCAGCCATTCACTGTCACCAATACAACAAAGCCTCCTGCAAAGCCAGCAAATGGTTTGTTAGGTGCAAATTTTACCCTCTTTCATGGAAAAAGAAAAAGACTTGTGAATTTCATTTCGTTGCTAGCTTACTTTGGTGTCCATGTGTACACATGTAAACCAAATACTCATCTAGTTAGACCCATCCAAAATCCTAACATGAGCCACAGAAGGCATGCAAGGATCCTCAGCTGTAACATGTGCTGTAGATATTCTTGTCAGTCAAAGGCCTTAATCCATGCACTATAGGCTTTGAATGAGTTTGACCCCTTTTGGTCAAACATCTGCAGGGAGGCTTCTTGAAGTTTCAAATATGATGCACTTCCTCAGCATGCTGGATCCAGATGATTTTCTTATTGCTGCATTGCTGAGAAATTTTACTCTTTTAAGTAATAGTTGGAAAATTATTTAATACTGTATTTCAGATTTGGCCTCCACATTGTCTTTGTTGCTGGGGCAGATTTACTAGGGGATCAAGGAGACAAGGTGCAACAGTGCCCCTCGATTATATCTGCACTCATAAATTAAACAGCTCCAGAGAGCATTCCAGGGGTACTGGAAGTCAGTCAGTCATATATATTGTTAAATTGTTAACAGAGTCCTTGGCATGGTTCTGACCGAGGCCAATGGGCACTCTCCCAAACAATTCCTGGGGAAGTGTGGAAATCTAAGGTGGGCCAGGGAGCCCTCTGCAGAGTCACTTTGATGCCACCGCACAGTTCTGAAAGGTAAGAGAGTTCAGCGGTATGGATAAGGGCTGTTCCATGGAATAATGGTAAGAGTAAATTTAATAGAGTCACGCAACCCTTACAATTTCTGCTTTACTCGTGGCAGTATTAGGATCAAACAGGAAAAGCATTGATGAGCTGATTTTCCCTATATCAACACTGCAGCTGCATGCAGTTGAGTACAGAATGACTTTTAGCTTAAGAACAAGACAAATAAACTTTGGGTTTTTGTATTTCCCCTTCCGTTCCTGCTATTTAGATTTTCATGTTTCCTATAGCGTCAATAGCTGGTTTTAATAGAAAATAAGTAAAATCCAAAAGCTTTGGGTCTACTTTGTTTCAAAGAAGCAGCTTGGTGTTTTCTAATTGCCCAGAGGCAGCATGCAATTTTTAATTAAGCCAGCATCTCCCATCAGCATTCCTTTTTTGTCATTTAGGGACTAACAACAGCCCAAAAGTATTTCCTGCATTCACAGCTTGTAACCACTCCCTAGGGATTTCAAGCTCATAAATCTTTCTAGCTTTTCACAAGCTGAAATTGCCTAGTGGTAATTCAAATAATCACCTTACTGATTCATAATTTTCCTGGGTTTTGGTGCAGCGCAGTAAATAGAGGAATTGCCTTGGAGTTTTGTGAATGTGTGTATGGAAAGGTGCATGTATATATATTCATACACACATGCACGTATATGTATATGAATATATACGTATATAAAAGAATGATAAATATCGTGTAGAAATTAGCTGTTGAGCAGACCACCTGACTGGCAATCTTAATATGCAAATACAGTGCCAGCACACCTGGTATAAAGCTCTGAACTCCAGTTCAAGAGTGGTTTTCTGCTTCCACTGCTCCTGTTGCAAAGCTGTTCCAAGATTTTACTGCTGTAACAGATAAGAATCTTCTGATTTCCAGATTGAATTTATTCAGGGAGCAATTTATACCTTTCTGTTGTTGTGCCAGCATCATCTTTTGGTTTAAATCACTGTTCATTTTCTGTGGTATTTAACTCTCTGATGTATTTATAGAATGTATTCATATTACTTCTCAATTTTCATTTGCTAGGCTAAACTAGCTCTCATGACAAAATAAATAAGTCTATTATTCTCTGATCATACTAGTAATCCTTTTCTGCACCCATCTTTCTTCAGTATGCATTACCAGAACTGTGTGCAATATTACATCTTATATCCCAGTAGTGCTTTGTAAAACACCACCAGCCCTTACCTACCTCTGCGTAATTTTGGCACTAATCTTGCAAAGAATTTACATGGCAAAATTCTTCATCACTTTAGCAATTTCCACACTCTTTCCTCATCCCCAAAATGTCATTTTCATATTGCTGAATCCTAGCCCAATCCTACCATTCTCAAGATCACCCACTTCCTCCATATGCAGTCTTCTAAATCTGTGCCCCTGACAGACTTCAGGGCAGACTTCTTGTATCAAAGCCATTAATGGGAACATTAATGTTCTGTCTACAAAATGATCGTTTAGCAACAAAGCCATTTTCTCCCAACCTTGAGCTCCTTTAGTGTCAGCTGCTCTAGTGCCTTTTTCTGCCAGACCCTAAGCAGCTTTGCAGTTCCTTTACTGATCAAGTTTTCTTTGGCTTTGCTGATATTTCAGTGGCAACCATATTAAAAGTTTTAACTATGTTGAGAAAGTTCATGTTTGCCTTGTTTTGTTTTTGTAGAAATTAATTTATTTTAAAAAAGAAAAATCAATAGCTAATCATGACCTGCCTTAGATAAATCCTTTCAGTAACTTACCTCCGTGCCTTTAATAATTCTCTTATTCAAAATTTGGTTTTAAGACATCAGATTATTGAACTAAAATCTAGGTGGTCTGTAGTTGTTCAGACCACTTTCTTACTACAGCTTCTTTACTGTGTGATGTGTCTCAAACATTAGGCACCAACCAGGCTTTATGGATTTATTAAAAAATACCCGCTGCTCCACTTGAAATTTTGTTTCCCAGTTCCTTCTTGAGATTATACTTATTTTCCACTTTGTCCCTCCTGGAGTACATTAGACATCTCAAACTGTGCTTCTACTCTAACTGTGCTGTTTTCCATTTCTGTACTTTTTTTTCCCCCATCTTCGTTTTTTTCCCCAGTGTTCAAAAACCTTTGCCTATTTCCTTGAAACCTGAACCAAAGCATAATTCAGTCTACGACTTACACATGATTTATTCTTAATTTCTACTCAATCTTCACTACATTCTGGCCCAACTTATTTTTTCCACCCTTGCTCTTTTTGTTCACATGGCTGAAGAATCTTCTGATATGTGTTTTAATATCCTTTGCAAGGTCTCACTCAGATTGACTCTTTGTTATTCTCACTTTTTCTCCACATTTTTTGGCCTCTAAGGCAATTTTCTTTGATGATCAGTCATTTTTCCCCTAATCATTGTAGGCAGTCTGCTTATTTCTAATATCCTTTTTTTTTTCTTTGTGACTACTCATCTGGTCAGATCTGGAATCACTTCCTGCAAGTTTCCTTTTTTCTTTTCCTCTCTGAGACAGAGTTTCACGATAAGTTTTGCACCCTTGACTTTAAGACTTCTTCTAAATTCAAGTATCAGTTTCAGGTCCAGCTAAGTTAACTGTCTAGTTTCCATGCTTTATTAAAATTTGCCTTTGGAAATTAAGAATGTTGATGTTTATGATTAAAATTTCCATTAAATTTAAAATCATTATCCTGTGATAACTCAAGTCTCCTGTCATTCTCCAGTTCATCTCTGAGGTCTTTGATACTTAGCAACATCAGATTTAGGTTTTCAGCATCTTGAATTAAATCTGTGCCTAACTGGTTAAGAGGTAGGCTACAGTCTTGAAGATATTAGTCCTTACTAATCTTTCCTGTGCTTTTGACCTAGGCATTATTTATTACTCATCTGGGCATTGGCATTTATGGCTATAGCTATGCTTGTAGACACTGCTGTGATCTGTTCTTTGCCTCTCAGACCCAGCAGGCATAGTTTGACCACATCCATACTAAACAAGCTGTCTTTGCCTGCAGAATATACTTGCCACATCCAAACTTTCTGTCAGGTACTTCTGTGCCCATACAAATTTAAACTGAGTACTTCTCCTATCCTGCTATCGCACCACAGGCTAGAACCAGTTTTGGCACTATTTTAACTATTTAATGGTACA
>JBCJKH010065996.1:0-10964 GCA_039877255.1 Loriculus beryllinus | reverse complement strand
CTGGGTATTGCTGACTGTGTAACCTGTAATATACCATTTTGGCAGAGGCATATACTGAGCATACATAAAAAGGTTAAAATGATATTAAAAATAGCACAGAGAATTAAAGAAAAATATGGCTGACAGACGGTATCTAACATGTACAAAAGGTTTCCACAGAGACATATGTCATGAACTATTCATATTGAAACAGCAAATACACTAGCTTTCTAATTATTTTAGCATTAGAACTGGTTTTATGCTAGCCAAGCAAAAGGACCCTGTTATGGTACAGGGTAGGATAATAAAAGAAGAATGTTTAACCTTCCCTCCAAACTCATTTAGCCAGATCCTCTCCTAGCAAAATTCAATTGGCTCCAGAAGGGCTGCACCAGAGAGAAATTCCAGTTTGATTTTTGCAATGTGAAATTCAGCTCACCCATTCTTCTGTGCTTTCATTTAATCTAAAAAATAATGACATGTGGCAGACTACCCTTCTGCTGAGGAAGAATGATTCCCTAGCACTCGTAGCTGGGTCCTAGCCTCTCAGAAACTGTTGCACAGAGATCTGTCCACCTGCTGCCATCTCATTCCTGGCAGCAGGCTCTGGTTTTGTTCTCCGTCAGCATGCTGCCCTGCTGTGTGTGAGGCTCCCTGGGAACATCTGTCACAACCAGTGCTGTGAAACACAGAAACCTCACTGCTGAAATCTTTTGTGTTCCCATGCCGACCATATTGTTTTATTTTGCCATTAAGTAACAGTCAAGATACAATTTTTTAAATATTTCACAACTTCTGTAACTCCATCACAACTCCAACATCCCCATGAGCCTGGCAGTCAACCAGTTCACGTTAAATGCTGCTATAAACAGCAGAGGTGTCAGCTTCCTTGGTGTGGGACATACAGTTATACCAAGATGCTGGCTTAAGAAATTCCAATTCCTGACAAAACAGATCAGACTGCAGGGATTGGAGGGGCATTTTATATGTCTCACTTCTGAGGAAGACTATATAAGGTAGGGATTTTAGCATCAACTAGCTATGCATAAATAAAACCTTTCAAATTTTCTAAGATTCAGAGCTACATAGAATTTTAAGGACTGTCTTATCATGGATACCTGAAAAGTCTCTATTTGTTTTCCTGATAACACTGTAATTTGAAAATATAATTATTTTCAACAATTACTTTCCATCGATCATAGAATCATGAAGTCACAGAATCATAGAATAGTTAGGTTTGGATAGGACCTTAAGATCATCTAATTCCAACCCCCCCCTGCCATAAGCAGGACCACTTCACACCCTTTGTCCAACATGGCCTTAAACACTGCCAGGGATGGAGCACTCACAACTTCCTTGGGCTACCCATTCCAGTGCCTCATCACCCTAACGGTAAAGAATTTCTTCCTTATATCCAATCTAGATCTCACCTGTTTAAGTTTTAACGCATTACCCCTTATCCTGTCACTACAGTCCTTAATGAAGAGTACCTCCCCAGCATCCTTATAGAGTCCCTACAGATACTGGAAGGCTGCTATGAGGTCTCCACGCAGCCTTCTCTTCTCCAGGCTAATCAGCCCCAACTTTCTCAGCCTGCCTTCATATGGGAGATGCTCCAGTCCCCTGATCATCCTTGTGGCCCTGCTCTGGACATGTTTCAACAGTTCCATGTCCCTTTTATGTTGAGGACACCAGAACTGCACACAATACTGCAGGTGAGGTCTCACGAGAGCAGAGTAGAGGGGCAGGATCACCTCCTTTGACCAGCTGGTCACGCTCCTTTTGAGCAACCCAGCATACGGTTGGCTTTCTGGGCTGCGAGCGCACACTGAAGACGGCTCATGTTCATTTTCTCTTCGACCAAGACCCCCAAGTCCTTCCCCGCAGGGCTGCTCTGAATCAATTCTCTGCTCAACCTGTAGCTGTGCCTGGGATTGCTCCGAAAGGATTCTGAAAAACAGAAAAAAACAAACCCTTCTTTCTCAGTTTTGGGAGCAGAAAGCTTTTAATTTCTTAGGGGTTTAGTTTATCAGCATGGAATTTTGAGAGAATGGGTCTATTCTTTTTGAAGCTTTGGCATGGGGAAAGAGCATAATGTTTCATTGGTTGTGATTTGAATGGTGATGGGATAACAATAATTATTTTATTACCATTTTCAGGATACATTATTCATTTGCACAAGTTCATTTAAAGGAAGAGTTTTCTTTTATAGTTGTAAGATCATATTCTCTTTGCAAAACCATCCATAAACAATTTAGGTGTAACTGTAGAAACATTATAGTTCTTGAGACTTCACGCATTCTTTGTTTTGGGGTAGCCTCAAAACCTTTGAATGCGTTTAGTAAAAAAAAACAATGAAAATGAATACACAGGATCCCAGCACAACAAACAACAGGAAAGACTCACATTTTCTAGATTTCATAAATTATATATTCCCTTTTTCCACATTTCTACAGTTCTAATCTTCTTGAGTCTGCTACACACACTCATTTAAAGGGAATTATTCTGTGACAATATAAACATTAGTTAAAGTTTTACAGTAAAATTTCTTTTTACAGTTTAAACTCTATCTCCACCAGATGTCAGCAATGCACTCTCTAAACTCTAGCCTCAACCTTTCCCTGGTGTTACAGAAATCATGTAACATATACCATATTTAAACAACCAGAAAAAAAGAAAATTATTATCCTTACTTCTGAAGAGACTCATGACATTACTAAGCTTGTCCAGCTAATAATGTGATTCTTTACTTAGTTTCTTCTGGGAAGGAGGCTTTATTGCATATTGGACCACTAACATGCTCATAGTTTTTTTTCCTCACAGTTTCTGCACAAGGCTGACTTTCTGTGCATGTTTTCCTCTATTAGACAATCAATAATAATGCATTTGATTATATTTTGCTTTATTGTGAGACTATAGAGGAAAAAGTAATAATGAATGTATGTGGGACACTACTGCTGTAGTGTTTGTTTACCTGAAAATTTTAGGACAATACGGAAATACACTACACCATCAGGAGTGGCAGAGCACTGAGGTTAGTAGTAGAGGTTGTTATGCGCAGGGATTCTTCTTTACCAGGAATGCAGGCATCCAGCTGTAGCCTCCAAAACAAATGCAGAACATTAACAGGCTCTGGTTTGATTTAGTGGCAAAATCTTTGCTATCATTTATCAGCTTAAACCTCTTAAAGTTCTCTCAGACACAGCAACAAAAAGGTGCACAATGACCTCTACTGAGACAGTAATGTGTGTGTGGTGCCAAAGCAGTCATGACAATTTTCAAGCTATAATGTCCCTGGAGGTACACCCACAGACTTCACAGCACTGGGGTTTTTCATCTTGTTTTTGGTGGTGGTGGGTTGTTTTTTTTCCCCCAATGTTTTCTAGAAATAGATTCACAAATTCTTTTGGAACAGCACTGATCTGTCAGAAGATGAACTCTCAGATTTGGACAAAATGGCTTAGAAAAGATACCTCATGTCAGAGATAAAATTTCTAGTTAAAACCACAAAAAAACAAACCTCATTTCTGAGTGAGAAGGGAAGCCTGGGAATCCATTTAATTCATGATCAGCCTGACTCACAGAGGACTTTTAACAGTCCAGGGGATTCTTCTGGCTGCCCAACTAGAGATTGAGTTCTGGAACCATAAAAGCATTTAAGCATCAAGCTTTGTGAGGATGAAACACCAGAATATCTTTGTGCATTGAAATTCAGAGGCTTCCTCTGGATCAATGGATAATAAATATATGACCTGAAGCATCTATACTGGGGAGTGGAAATAGAAGTTCATGCAAAGATCTATAGTCAGGGCTCATCTCCAGGAAATGGAGGGTGTAAGTGAATTCTCTGATCACCAAGTAAATAGGAGAGGGTTTGCTGGTTTGTTCTCTCTTTCCCATTAAAACCTCAAAAACTGTTGGGCTTTTGCCAATGCACAGCTGAAAAATATTTTGGAGGCTATGGGAAAACTGATTCCTGCCCAGTTCTAATTTTAGGTCTGGCTGGTAGCACTCCATGTTATTCAGGTTGTCTGATAGGTGCTGTTATACAATACAGTTTTCAGCTGCTTATAACTTTGCCAGAACATTAGCCATTTGGACTGAAATTTTCCATGACTTTGCCTGCCTGAGGCAGATTTTTTGGTAACTGGCAATCAAATTATTAAGGCCTTTTAGATTATGAGTTGGGGGGAAATACGAAAAGTGTGGGGACTTTAATGTTAGTAGCTTCTGCTCATTGTTTTGTTTACGTAGCATTAGCCTCCTTGTGCTCAGTACACAGGAAATCAGAATGAGTAGAAGTTAATGTGGATCTGTGCAGTGCTTGCAGAGCTCTGGTGATCAACCCATGTTGATTCTCCCAAATTATAAGCTCTTGGGGGAAAAAAACCACTACCAACAGCAAATTCAGCTCACAGCTCTTGATGCTTTTCATTTTAGCTCCCAGGATTTACAGTGAATATATACTTACCAATCGTGGTTGAACATTTCAGCTTGTCCTAACAGAAGGCAACCCTACAGACAATGGATTAGAAAGACATTGAAATATGCCAATGAAAGGTGCTTCCCCACTCTGTTCCCTTGGTCAACAAGAAGGACAAAACTGGATTCCACCTTCCCCCTCACCTCCCATCCTCACAACTGATTCCAGATGGAGCAGCAACCTCCGAAAATAGAAAAGGATGCTGAGGTCATTGATGGCAATCAGGCAGAGTGGAAGAGAGAGCCTTCAGATGTGTGGTTTTGGATCATGAGAAGTGTGGTGGCAGGGGGTTATGAAAAAATGAGGCTGGTACGAATGGATGACTGGAATGGTGGGAACTGTGACTAGAACTGAAACAGAAAGCAGACTGAAATCCTATGAAGGAATTGGAAATGGGCCTGAAAGACTGGCAGGTGGTAGGAAGATATCAAAGATTAAAGGAAGGTGTGAGAAAGTAGAGGTTGTAGAGCAGAAAACAGCAAGCTGAGCTTGAGCCTACAGTTTACTACAGGAGGAACCTGGGTGAGAAACTGGTACTGCTGGACAGGAAAATAGAAGGAGGAAGCAGTGATAGGTTCATTCTGCAATGTTTTTTTAGTTCTAGGCATCCCTTGAATGAGTTGGGTTTGGATGGAGAGACGGTGCACACTTAGAGCTCATTCTTTAACAGAATCAAGGCAGGACGAGGGCAGGCTCATGTTGTCAGTGTCAGTGTAGCAGTGTGGGTGCCACAGCTCAATTCTCAGAATTTCCCAGTGTTTCAGTTTAAAGAAAAGGGGAATACAGTTACTGCTCAACTGAGAAGGTTGCAAAAATTATTTTCCCTGGCATTACAAAAATTGACAGCAGAGAGAGAGGGGAAAATTATCTCTAGAAGAAAATGCTCAGTTCAAGTCTACTCATCCAACTCACTAAACATCTTTCAGTGTCTAAAAAAATGCAGAAACCCCAGCAAAAAATATCTTCATTAATTACATAGCATTTGTCTGTGTCCAGAGCAGTCCTTAACCTAAGAAACTTTGTGGGGAAAAAAAAAATGGCACTAACTACGTCATTAAAGACCTTCCCATGATGTATACAAACACGATTGAGCAGGTTGGGAAAACAGTCTGAATTTGGTCTTCCACCAGCTTTTGAACAGTTACTTTAACTTGTTTGTATTTAATACTCATTAGTGGAGATAGATTTATTCAAGCTCCTAAAAATAAACTATAAATTCAAGCTACTGTACCAAAGTCCAAACCCTGACTCAGTTTTTATTTTCTCCCTACTCAGTCAAATCTCCCTCTAACTTTAGTCGGATTAGGTTGGGTGAGGATTTAGCAAAACTCATCAACGACTTCATGATTTGGCTCAGAGCTCAGTGAAAAATGAACTCTTTAAAAGGACTGTCATGGAACTTACATAAATTTACCAAGTCAAAGTGCGGAATATTCAGTGATTCATGGCAGTGTGGTTTTTATTAGAGCTTCTCTGAAACACAGCGGGCTTACTTAGCAAGGGTTCACGCAAACATTTTCTTTGGTTTCAAGCTGCAAAGGTTCACATGTTCCAAGTTTCACTTTAAGCTTTGAGTTTGAGTCTTGGAAATGCCCTACTTTCACTCAATTTTTGTATCCAAACCATAGTAAAATAAATCTGGCATGAATGTGAACCAAATTCAGGCTGGCTGAAGTCCACCCAAAGCTGTGAATGCAGTTTAGAGGCTTGGTGTGGTAAATGGCTTTTTGTTTGTTCTTAACCATACCACTGACATCATGTTGATGCTTACCTTGCTTCTCCCAGTGTGCCCCAAATCACATGGCACCTTTGTGAAACTGCAGATTATGATAAAAATCATAAAAAAGATAAAAGGATACCATTACACTTGAAGGTCTGAACTAGCAACAGGTTTCAAAAGAAACACTCGAAGAGTTTCTTCAATTGTATAACTACATTTTACCCAGCACAGTTAAAAATATAGTGCTATTATATCACGTTATGTAAACTGTCCCTTTGCCTACAACACCCTTGTTATGTTAGGAGTTCTCCATAAGCATCTATGAAGTGATTCTACTGATTACGCTTGAGTTCCCAGATAAAACCCCTTTTTTGCTATGTCCCTGTCAAGAACCTTATACTTTAAGACCTCATAGATTGCTTAGCTGCTCAGTGCCATTTCAAAGCTTCCTTTTTTTTTTTGTTTGTTATATTTCTTCCTCAGTCTCTAGAAGTTCACACTTTTTTTTTTTTTTTTGTTCCATTATTATATAAGTAATTATAAAGACTCTTCTTTCCCTATTTTCTTTTCCGTGAATTAATTTTTTCACGTCCTTACTCCTACTGTTTTCCTCATTTTTCAGATAGGATTTTCAACCTGATCTTACTGAATGCTAGCTAGCATCCTGCTGTGCTTTCACCTCTCCACCTCTCCAAGAAAGCCAGAGAAAATTAAACTGACTTGGGGATGGTTCTGATTTCTGATTTGATTAGAAAGTTTTTTAAACAGTTATAGCCATAGTAAAGACATTCATTCACATTTGCTGGAAGAAGACAGTACCAATATGACATGAAGAATGAGAGGAATGTCACATGTACTTGCCAACAAAGATGAGCTAGGCTGGACAGCAGTATAAGCTGACTCAATTTTATAGCAGGAGACACTTATTTTAGACATCAGACTGCTATTAACATTCAGTTTAAAACCAATTGAATATCCTTTCACTGTGACCCTGAATTTTGAGCATACCAACACCCAATTTAGAAAAAACCTGATGTTTTAGAAGACTTTAAATTTAGAAGAACGCTAAACTTATTTTAATTTTAAGGGAGGATATAGTACCTAGTAAATTTGAAGCCAATTTCTTAGATCAACAGAAGTAGGAGGTACAGAAAGAGGCCTATATGGTAAAATGATTTAGAGAAATACAGAAATACTGGTTGATTAGAATGAAATTCAGCCTACCAAATTAGATGCCAGTGTCCATTCTCACAGTCAGAACAGAGCAGAATTCAATGATACCATTTATTTTCTTTGCTCTGTTTTCTGTTTGTCTAACCTGACTGTTTTGCCAGTGCTCAAACCACCACTGACTGTCCCTTTACCAATGCAGCTGTCTTCACAATTGCTCCATGAGCCCCAAGCTGATCTAGTGCTTGTAGACACAATAGTTTTTCTGAAACAGACTGGAGTTTACTCTTTTTTCCCAAAAAGGAGTCAAAAAAACACAGAGTCCCAAGCCACCTCTCACTGCAAAATATAAGCAAGACCTTGATTTATTTGTCCCATGCTGGGTCTGATTCCATCTGAGCTGGTTTGGTCGTCCAGCTGCCATTATAGAAGGATTTTACTTAGGTCTCAGGTCATAACAGCTAGTCTCATAAGGACATCGTTAATATCCCTGAGCATATAAAATGGCAGTAGACACTGGCACTTGAGCTACTTCCACCCTACAGCTATGAGTAGGATGTTTTTTCTTGCCTATTCAAAGCAGCTATTCAAAGCTGGTGTTTTGAATAGACAAGAACAACTAAATGAAATTGCTTGCCACACATGGGCTAACAAGAACATTAGTAGATAAGACCTGAAGGCTGAAATCTGTTTTGTTACTGGGGACAATGCCACTGTGAGGAGGCCTCCAGGATGAACTCCA
Organism: Loriculus beryllinus; assembly: GCA_039877255.1. Taxonomy (NCBI): domain Eukaryota; kingdom Metazoa; phylum Chordata; class Aves; order Psittaciformes; family Psittacidae; genus Loriculus; species Loriculus beryllinus. The sequence goes on along the minus strand of JBCJKH010065996.1, from coordinate 2,870 downwards.
GGATGAACTCAGGAAACAGTGACACAAATAATATTTATGCAGTGTAGATAAATTATTTCAAAGCTAATAAAGTGCTTACAGCCAGGTTTTACTACAAGTAAATGAAAAAACTCAAGTACTTAAAAGTAAGGCCTAATTGAGTAAAAGGATTTAAATATGAACTCAGAATAAGCTATACAAGATCGCAGTGAGTAAGAAACACTGGAGAGAGAGGTTTGTCTGAAATACTGCCTGTTCCCTTAACAGCTTTTGTCATAAGCACTTTCGCAAAAGCCTGCTCACTTGTTCTTTGAGTACGGTGAAGTATAGCTGATAAAAACCACCAGGGCAGCCCACTTTGACTAAGAACACACTTGGGAAGAGAGAGATCTAGTCTGAAAGTTTCATGTTTTCTCTTTACAAGGGAATAAATGAGAAGCAAGGTGAAAATATAGGACCCCTCTGTTCATAGTGCTACAGTTGAAAAATGCCAGGTTGTGCAGAACAGATGGGTGTTGCAGGAACGACCCTGACTTATTTAATGTTATTTAATGTGTGTTGGTACAACTTCTGTAATAAAGGCAAGGGGCACCTCAGTATCTGATACGGCTTGGTAGTTAGGACATTCATAGCATGAAGATGCCTGTTTCAGCCCCAACAACCTGAGAAGAACAACCTGAGTTTTGCCATTTCCTTTGTGCACCTGGGTCCAGCAGCTGCTTAATTTCTAGATAGCTGTGCTGTGCCCTGTGTTCAGTGTTGTACTTTTGTTGTAATTTTTGCTTTTCTTGACCTGATCTTTGAATTCCAAATGTTTTTAAGTAGGAGCTAAATGCTGACTTACTCATCTAGGTCAAGACAATGGTAACTCTAATACCAGTGGTAGAACTGCATGTGCCTGAGTAACCACTGTTCAAAAGGAAGATCTCTATGGGCCTACACTATTATGTGGAAATTTTTATCAATCACACTCTTTGCTGTAGGCTTCTAAATCCCATCTAAACTGCCCTCTAAGTTCCTATATTCCTTTGTTTACCAAGCCCAAGTCCCACTGTATTAGAGAACTTTTTTGATCTCAAATGCCTCAAAACATTGCTGTGAAGCTGAGAACAACTATGTTCTCATTGAAACAAATGTAAAAGTTAAGACACACATAGCTTAATTAGTTTGAACAAAATCAGGAAAAGAGCTTGTTGTAGTGCCATTGAGCCTCATTTTCTTATACCCATCCTTCAAATGATCCTTGCTTTCTTCTAATTTGTGTAAGTTTTTCACAGCAAAACTAAATAATGTCTGATACAATAAAAGTGCATGAGAAAGGAGAATGGGTGGAAAAGAATTAATTGAATAAATAAATGGGCAGGATAGGTATGTCTGTACATAGACTGAAAGTGACCTCTGTGTCTGTGTCCTTTGCCTTCAGAATCCTCCAGTTTAACATGCAAATTGGCTCCAGGATTGAAAAAAACAAATGCTAGTGCCAGCTTTTGTTCAATGTAATGTATTCCATCTGCCTCATAAGAAACTAAATAAGTTTCTGGACCATCCCAGGTACATAATCATGTAATATGTAGTAATAAATCATAAAAAAGCAATATAATGTAGCCAAGCACTCAAAATTCTACAAAAAGTAACCATATTGTTACACTACAGATCAGAGGACTGCTGTCATATCTTAGTAATTCTGGTTGAAAAGGATTAATTCCTGGATTTCTCCCAGCCACCTGAGGAATGTGTGTGGTCATTCTGGTTCCACAGATTGTCAGTAAAATAAACTCGTAATCCCGCATTCAAATAGACAGCATGAATGAATTTCTGCCAGGAGATACCCATTGAGCTCCAGTGATTAGATATGGCACCTAAGATGGCAGTGATTTAAACTTGAGTGCAGTGGGAAGATGCTTGAATCTGGAGTGAATCTGTTGCCTCCAATGACTGTTGCAGGGCTGCATGCCACCAGACTTCTTGGTCATTCCCTTGTAACTCTCTGCGCCTTTGGCACTCTACCATTTACTAATAGGTAAAGTGGAGTAAAGGCAAAATAGCAAACAAGTAACAAGAAAAGCCTTTCAGTTCCCAGTGTGTGCATTCATAGACAACTTGAACATTTAATTCTGAAGACAATATGGACTTCGTGCTCTTCTTTATACACACTGTAATGTTGTAACTGGCTTCACTTTCAACCAGGCATCTCCTTGTCAAAAACATTGCTCAGAAACTCTAACAATCCATTTAGTTTACTTCTTTTTTTTTTTTTTCCTGAGTAAAAAAAAAAAAAAGGAACTCACATTTTTTAGCCATTTCCTTCCATGTACCTCTTCGCAGTTCCATCTGCAGATCAGTTATGAGAACAGCTAGTTCCTTTCACTTCTGAGCTAACTGGCATAACCACCTGCAGATGCTGTCCCAAGATATTTGCTTTCATGACTTCTCTCAAATCTTAAAAGAAAAAATCCTAACTGCATGCAAGGGTCATGGGGAGGAAGAAACTAACAAGTCTGTTCTCCATCAGAGAGAGTGTCTAAAATGAAGATTCAAATGCTAGATGTGGATCTGATTTATTTCCTTTACCCCTTCCTTCCCACAAATGACTGTAGTGGTCAACTTGGTTGGTGCATAGTTAGAATCCCAGTCTTCATGTTTGCACATTGACATCTTTAGAGATGATATGAGAAGCATGAGATCATTTAGACTTAGTAAAATAAAATTAATATTCTCTGTATTGAAGTACTATTCAAATGTCAGAGACAAAAGTAGATCCTTCTTATTCTGCCTTCTTGAAAAAACAGCAGGTGAGAAACATCTTTATATTAGTATTTATTAATTTGCCTGTGGAAGATGAAAACAAAAAATAAAACTTTTTTTCTAGAAATGTCAAAAAAAAAAAAAAA
>JBCJKH010065989.1:0-12620 GCA_039877255.1 Loriculus beryllinus | reverse complement strand
GCAGGTTCAGTGATTATCATTAACAACATTTTACGCTGTTTAGTGTGAGGTGTCCCTGTACATGGCAGTGGGGTTGGAAATAGATGATCTTAAGGTCCTTTCGAACCCTAACTATTCTATGATTCTATGATTCTACAGTCACACCTGGCATCGTGGGTTTGGAAAGAAAACACTAGCTGGAACTGTCCAGGCCAGTCTTTCTTGCCTTTACATTAACATGCCTGGTTTTTGTGTGTTTTGGTTTTTCTTCCAATTCTCCCCTTCCCCCAAGAACTTCACAAAATGCATGGAAACAAAAGCAGGAGCTGAGATCTCAAAAAATTGACCTTTAATGTGTTTTTCTGATTCTGCTTCCACTTTTCAAGAGTGTTGAAATCTCCTGTTTCTTCATCATTTCATTTGAGCTCTGAAGTGGGCAGCCACAACCAGAACCAGCTAAACCAGAACCAGCTAAACATAGACCTGTTTCCTGTCCAGTGTTATATTTGATATCTAGTTTTTGCAGCAGGGCAGCATGGCACGAGATTGCAGGGGTGGGTGAAGAACAAAATGTCATTCCACAGCTCAAGGAAACCCAGCCTACTTCTAGCTTTTATTTCAAACAAATCATCTCTATTCTAAGACAGCTTTTCCTCCATTTGAGACTGCTTCTTTTATTATAATGTGTTACTATAAAGAATAAGGTCTGGAGTCCTCTGTCACTCAAGGTTTTTAAAATAAACCCATTATTCTGGCATTTGAGATTCTTTGAAATATACCATACCAGAAGAATCCAGATCCAGGAGGAAAGAGGTTCGGTGACATGATCTGTTTTCACAGCATTATTCTCACTCCCAGCTCATCATCTGAGGGTTGTTTCCAGTGGCTACATGAGCAGCTTATTGCTAACATCTTTGTCAAGTACAATAATTCAAACATGTATCCATGGAACAAGTACACTCAGTAATTACATTTTTAAGACATGGGCAATCAATTAGGAACCATACTGGCATGGAGATATATTGATAGTACTAATTGTCTTCTGTTACTGTCACAGCTTATCCTGCTTCATTTTGGTCATTCCCTTCATTTTCCCAGATTCACATGAGGTCTGCTGGGCAGCTGCGTGAGCTGGATGCCAATGTTTGGAGTGCATTTCCTGGCCTCCTTAGCTCTGATATGTGAGTAGCAGGCTTTCTACTAACAATGTCTACTTTTAAGGGCTTAGATATGACTCTGCTTTGGCTGGCTGCAGTAGCTTTGGGGGCCAAGTACAAACCAGCATGGGTTCAGCTTGAAAATGAGTCATGGAGCCACCCCAAGTAATGCTTTCTTTCAGCATGTTCTGAATTTTGACAGTGTCAAGTTCTCTGTGATTGTGTGCCAGATGCAGAAGTGAAATACCCTTTTTAGTTTTTTTTTAAGCTTAAAATAATATGTCCCCATGGCACATCCTAAACATATAGAATCTACCCATGTACAGCTTCACCTCCTGAAGAACTGTGAAAGTGTGTCCAGCTTCTAAGGAATGTAAGAAGGAAAGAGGATAGTTTTACTAAGCTTTATAGGCTGATTACTATATGTGCATCTGCTGTTTCCCACTATTTTTCCTCACACTTTTCTTTCTCTTTTTTTCCCTTTTTTTGGCTTTTTGAAAAGGCATTGAATACAGTGTATTTCATGAAATTAATTCAATATGCATATAAAATGGCATGAAATATGAGAGGCTTTGTCAATGCATGACTATGGATCACCAAAATGGGGAAAAAAATCTGCAAATCATTTTAACTTTATATAATAGTAAATAGGAGTTATTAGGAAAAGAAGTCTTATTAACAGCATAAAGAAGAGCAAGGAATATAAGAAAACCTTCTTGCACTGCCATTAGAGTGAATGGAAGTGATAGTGAAGTACATATAAAGGAAAAAGTGAGACTAAGATATTAGTAGGGTTTGGGAATAAAGGAGGAAGAAGCTGTAAGAATTTGTAAATGGAAGACTGCAAATAAGAATGAAAATATAATAACTGAAACTTCAGAAGAGAGATAAACTAGAGGGAATATATACTCAATAGAGCTTCAGCAGTTTGTAAACATAATCTCTGTATGGGTAATTACTAATTTAACACAAATTCACAAAGCTTGCCCACACATCATCTCTCCCCTCAGTGAATTTTTCTCATACCATACTGTATTGCTCCTTCTGTACTGAAAATGAGGCTGGGAAGTCCAGGGATATTGAAGAGTTCACACAAACTTGTCATCTCACAGACAGATTCTTCAGGTGGAAAAATATTGAGCTATGAAGTACACCTCTTTCTCTACTTTGATCCTGTTTGGGTTTCTACAGTTTATGCATATTCTAACAGAAAGAAAAACATCCAAACAAATTAAACCCAAACCCAAACAATAACCTCCCTCAAAACCACCACCCCTCCCTCCTCCCCCCCCCCCCAACAGATCCTCAAATGACTTTGCACTAGCCAAAGCTCTAATGGGCATTGTCAGTATATATTCATATAACCAGCAAAGCCAGTTCAGCTTGAAACTTGAAATTTAAAATCCAGGCCGTCGTGAGCAATGACATAGAAAAACAACCTGATGTGGAAAAAATCCTTTCCCTGGTCTTAGAACTGTTTAATGGAGGAGGGAGGAAGCATTTTTCCTCATGATTTCTTTCTGTATGTTGCAAACATCCTCTGCAAATATTGCAACAGAGATGTTTGAGAGGAAAGAAAAGGAAATCTAGAAAGAGCACACAATTGGTAGAAGTTCAGCAGCTTGAAAATACAGTTTCAATGTATGGAATTATTGCCCAAAAGGAAGTTCAAAACTAATACATGCATTGCCTTTTTTTCTGCTTTGCTCCAGCTGCATGTTTTTATACAAGACATAAACTTCATTCTGTCAAGGAGATGAGATATACCTCCAAGTCCTGTTTTCCCAACAGCAGAAATCCAGCTATTGACCTAATTATGGGACTCTCCTTGCTGAAGGCAAGGGAATGACCTTTTCTGCATAGGAGAAGATTGCATATTTCTGCATACCCCTTCTAGCTGGTTATCAAGGGCTATCTGTCAGCCTCCCTAACTCCTCATCATGGTGGTAATCTTATCTGACCTGTACATTACTGAGTAATTCAGGTACAAGGTTGCACAAGAAAGGACTTGGTTGTTCTTGATGAACAGAAAACTAAGCATTTAGGGCAAAACTCTGCCTCAGCTGTAGCCATGAAATGCTAACGAAAGTGAGAGTACCTGAGTACAAAATACCGTTCTTCCATTTTAGAGTGTGCTTGACTGTCTCAACTCTGAAGCTGGCAGTTTCCTCTCTGCCTAACACCCTTTCTCGGTGGAACTCATACATCATTCTTTGGGTTCTAGCTGATGGCTCTTTCTCATCTCATTGTTTATACTGTCATGCCCTTCTGTTGTTCTGGTGTCAAGAGCCCTCATTATAATTTTAGACATGAGGTCATGCTTCTAATCAACCCTCCTCTCTTATTCAATTAACATTTCCAGTGTTTTTAAATTGTATTGGTCTACAGGCCAGGGGATTTCCTTCCAATTAGTACCAGTAGTGAAAGGCACATATCAAAGTTTATTTGCTTGTATCAGTACTCTCTTTTGATCTGCTAGAAGGATCTGGTGAACATACAATTAAGAAGTTCCTCCTAGGTATCTTTCCCTAAAGGACCAACAATACCTGCTGGGGTCTGTTAGCATTTCAATATATTTTCCACCTCAGGAAATGTCACTGCTTCCTTGCCTGACTGGTTAATGTAGCTGTATATTTTGCATGCATAACACTTAGAGTCACTGCCTGCCACTGCTCAGACTCATTATCCTCCGCATTGCACAATTAGGGATTAGACTTGCATTCAACCACCTTCACCTCCCACAGAAGGGTCAAATGTGCACAGCCATTTGGGAAGGGTCAAACAGTCAATGCTGTCAGAGAAGGACCAGCAGCATCCACACCAGACAAGAAGACAGTGACAGTGTTCTGTAGGAAATGTTCATATCAGACTAACAACATTCACATTTCTTGATGTCCTCACACACTTATCTCTAAGATGTGTGTGATTACCAGGCCTTGTCTACATAGCTGCTAGGCAAGTGGACTGAACAGAAGAGTGCTCAAAAGGCATGAATACTTCCTGATCTCAGCCTCAGATTACATCTCTTGGAAGGAGAGCAGAATAGCTTGTGGGAAGAGTATTCCACTATGTTGTTTTAAAGTATTGAATGCTTAGTTCAAAGCAGAACATGTTAGAAATAAACCATTTTAATGAAAGTTAGGAATAGTTCAGTTCTGCCAGAAGCTATATAGGAGTTTAATTGCTTCAACATTTGCCTGTAGTGACACACAGCATGTCTACATCTTGACCTGGTTTAAGCATGTGGAAAGGATTCTTTACCCAACTGTTGGCTCTCACAATTGCAACTCAGATACATGTTCTCATTTGAACCCAAGAAGATTACTATCTGCATCTTGCCAAGGCCAACCTGTTCAAACACAGTCCGTAATTTGAAGGATGATTATAAACAAAGATAGTCCTAGAGCACTGAAATTCAAAGCTCAGTTCCAACTTTATGGCCAGGAGATGTGCAGAAGTTTTCTTTGCTTTATATTTGCAAAGTTTCCATTGCAAATACCTCATCTAAGGGTGATGGCTCAGTTGCAGGCACTTTCTATCCATTCTTCCACCCCTCTCTCTTACCTGTTCCCATGATGGACAAAAATGCCATGACTACACCGGCTCTGACATTGACTCCACATTAGCATGCATTGGTATTTGGACTCAGAGGTGCTAAATATCCTCCTCTGGGTCCAATCCCTTCAGCACTGTCCCACTAAAGCAGAGCATTCTGTAAATACAATGTGTTGCTGTCTCTGCTGATGTTTATTAAAATTCAGGTAGCTTTTACTTTGTGAAGGTAAATGGTTCATGATCCTGAGTTCCTTTTTGGGTAGAGGAGAACTGCCTTGTAGTTTGTGATCTGTGGGGAGGGGATGTTTTACAGATTAATCTGGACTAAGTATCCATTATATGTTTTGCAGAGATTATGAGGGATAAGACTTAATGACACAGATTGTCTCCTCTAAATCTATAACTCTTTCTGTAGTTCAAGGACAGAGATTTTTTTCCAATGTGAATCCATGTGTATTTCAGGCTGAGAGTTCAGTCAGGAATTTGTAAAGAAAAGAGTTTCTGTTACCTTAATAGTTAAAGGAATTTTAAAAGGCAGTGAAAAAGCACTTCCTGACATACACAGCAAAAGAAATACAACAAGAATACCAGTGGCAATATTAACGGGGACAAGAGGAATCTAATCTAAGCCTTTTAGGTGGAGAGTGCTGAGTTCTTTCTTGCACTTAACAGTGAAAATCAGAAGTAACTCCCCCAAAGTCAGTAGATTTATGCCAGCATAGCCCAAGGAAGCAGACTGCCTGGAACCACTGCTAATTTGAACACAGACCAATATAAATCTGTGGGAATAAATCTTACATAGTGGATATTAAAGTGAAGTGTTTGTGTCAGCCTAACCTGTTCCAAATGTCAAAGTCTGAAGGGTACTACAAACTGTGAAGATCTGTTGCAAGAGAGGAAAAAAAAGCCCAGTGTGCTTGAGAGTATTCCTGCTGAAATCAGTAGGGTTTGGCATTGGCTTCAAGGGTTTTGGGATTCAGTGCATGGGAGACTACAATAACAGGTATTTTAGAAAGGGAAAGTTAATAACCCCCAGTGAAGGAAGGTGCTGAGCTGAGTCCCAACATGCTTCCCTCAAGATTCACTGGACAAACAATGAATAAGAGTATTGAAACAGAAGCAATTTGTTCCCAGTTTACACCAAGGCAGATGTCTTGTGGGATTGGTGATGCTTCTCTATGTATTATCAGGCCTGTAGAACTTCGCAACTTAGGGGGAAAAGCTGGGGCTACATGGTGTGTGGATACAGACGCCCCTGCTCCTCACATTCTAGTTTAGGGTTTCAATGGGGAAGAGTAGTTTTTCTCAGGGGATGAAGTCATCTCTACAGAACAACTTTGTGAACTTGAGATCCAATCATCATTCAGCAGAATCAGAGACAAATTTTTGATGTGACTACAATTGTAGATGAATGAGACTTGTGGAGAGACAGTCTTGTGAACATACGCAATGTACCTGAACTAAGAACTTGGGTGTTGTGTACCTCTGATTAAATTCAGGATCATCTCTCTTTTTAGTACAAAAACCTAAATTCAATTTATCTGTGCACTCAGCAGGGTCAGTAACTTGCAGTCCCAATAGGCCAGGAAAAAACTAATAAGATTTGATTCATTTATCACTGTAGCCTTTGATTTAAATGCCACATTCACCAGCTTTCTCCCAACAGGCACTAAAAATCTTCAAATATCTTCAATATCGTCTGCATGGCTCTCTATATAAAGAAATCCTGTTGTCACACACTGATCAATAAACGGTAGCTATGCTTTAGGTTTCTAATCATTATGAATCCATTTAAAATTCAGTGCAATAGCACCAATCCCATTGAATTCATTAGGGGATTCACAAGGATGGCTTATGTAGTTCCACAGCAATTCCCTTGTAATTGAGCACTAATTAAGCATTATTTCATGCAGGAAATAATGAGCTGTGGAAACCCTGTTAGTGCCAAATAATGGAATAAAGGTGTGTTTACATATTATAAACACCCTATGAATGGTCAAAAAGGTTAGAGCAGGTCTTGACTTCCTTACCCTGGGGAAGAGAAGGGATTTTAAAGGAGTCATCTCTTGCTTAACTCAGTTGAGTATCACCTAAATAAATACCGAATTAGAGAGGGACGTACTGGAATTCAGAAAATCACTCTGACTTTGCACATTTGAAATGTCAGTGGTTTAACTGTTAGAATGCTTCCAAGTCAGTGCCATTTCAGAGAAAGGTTTGCTGGTTAGGCAAGGCTCAGAGTACTTGAGTTGGTGATCTTATTGTTATTTATAGCAAGCAATGGAATTGCAAACTTTCCATTTGAAGGAAAGTTTTGACACCAGACTTACAGAAGATGCCAGTTTCACACTGTATTTAGGACTGGATTTCCAGGTGTTCAACAATGCACTTTCACAGTGCCCAATACACTGGGGGCGGTCCCAACTTTCCACCTCAAGTCTGGGCTTGGATCTAGCATGGGGTGAAGGGAAGCTACTCTCTGTTTCTCAGGGGCATTGCCTTAATCTGTTCATTTCTAACTGCTCTTACTGTGCCTGAGAGGGATGCAGCCGTGTTCAAAGCCGTGTGGTTCTGCTTTCCAAAGAGCAGATGCCAGGAGGTCCCTGGGGTGGCTTTGCAGTCCATCACTGAGATTGTCTGGACGGGATTGGGTACCACAACGTAGTGTACCTTGACACTCCACTAATATGGTGGGAGGGTTTCAAAGGGAATTGCAGTGCTCACACCCTGGTAATTTTGGCTTCTGATCACAAATTAGACCATTAGAAAACAATTGCTTCCGAACAGCTCTGTCAGAACAAGTTCATCAGACATGTAAGTCTTTTGGCTGGCACTATAGCATGCAAATACTTGCTACAAATATTGAAATGCTCGGTCATTAACTGAAGTTGATGAGAATGAGTTCTGCTTTGTTGTACTTTGAAAGACCAGCAAAATGTCTAGAACATCAGCTATTTTGAAAAACAACGATATTTGCCTGTAGGAGGAAAAATCATTTGAAGAAAAGACATTTCCTTGAAAGGAAAAAGAGCACAATATTATTTCTGAGAGGTGCTTAGCTATCCTCAACCCATTATGAAGGCTAGTAAATTGTCTCCTAATGCTCTCTGTGGGAGCAGAAAGGGGACAAAGGGACAGGGATGTTGGATACATCATACTAAAGCTGGCTGAAAGCTTCTCAGAATTAAGTTGGGGTTTGGTGCCCAAGGACACGGGAGAAATATCTATACTGTACTTATACTCCCTGAAGTGTTGCTGGCTGGAAAGAGGTGAGGTGTGGGGGATCAGAGCCTGCTTCTCCTCTGAGCCCCTGGAATCTGCCTGGGGATGGGCAGTGCCTACGTGGAATCCACCACAGAAATGGAGCAGCTCTGCACAAAAGTAAGTCTCAAATTTTGCTTGGTCTTGAGGAGCTAAGAATGAAAACACCTAGGAGAATAGCTCTTTGGATGTTGTTTTCTGCCTGCTGCCCTTCTAGATTATGGCCCTTAATAGCTGTGAAGATATTACTTTCCAAGCAACCATGGCAAGAAGAGGAAAGCCTGTCAGAGCAACACTGAGGCTGAGAAAGCTTTCTCTCCCAGTGGGACCTCTGAATTTTCTCCATTGCATGGATTTCTGGGACAGATGATTAAATATTATAGCTCCCAACTTTGCCGCAACAAGTACTGTGCTTAACAAGGGAAGGGAAGGGAGGAGCTTATTCCTTACAGTGTTAGCTTTATATCACTGGGTTTGCAAGTTCCATCTTTACGATGGTGGAGGCAGGGGCTGTGTCAGTTCTTCAATCAGGCTGGCATTTACCGTAACCTGTATTGACTTGTGAGACCTCTTCATTTCCTCCTCTGACTTTCCTCAGTCTTGCAGCTCTGGAATTCAATATGCAAGAAACAGGAATGTAAAAACCCTTGGAAGCTTAAGCTAATCAGGAGTTGTCTGGTGGGAGCTTTGCAACACATAGTGCACAATTATTTTATTTGTCATTCTCCTGGGAATGCTGTTTAGGTTGAATTAAAAATGCAGGTTAAGTTAAAGAGGCAGGACTTTCTATTAGAACCCTTTCTTTAGCAACATTCCCTTTGCTTTCAAAGGGGAACCTTTTTTTCCTTAAATTCTTCTAAGACCAAATTCAAACTTCTGCTAGTCTAAGATACTGATGGCTCTGTGCCAAGCTAATTGCTTGTTTGTCCTGTTTCTGCTGTGACTGTGGTTGTTTCATGTAGATTTTTTTTTACCCTTTCACTTCAAAGCAGTAACTTTCCTCAACAGATCTGGCTTCAAACAAAAGAAGATGCTGCAGCTTCAATGCAAATTTAAAAGTCAATGAGACACACACAAAAAAGAGACATGACCCAGGATGAGCTCAGCCCAATGAATAAATTCAAACCATTTAGTGGATGTTTGGAAAGATCAGAAGGGCACCTTTGCTTGCAGCATTTTAACAAGCCTCCCTGAATTGACAAGAGGCCTGAAAAATGAGTGGCAGTGGTGGAGAGTAATTCAGTTGTGATCACTTGAGGGTGATGAATGAGGAAGTGACATAGTCTGTGCAGAGACAAGTAATCTTTTCTAAAACAATTGTACTTAGCCCTCATGGCTGGAGATTTATATTGCAGTGGTGGCAACACTGGTAATTAATGAATCAGTCCTGAGTTTTGGGGAGACTGTTAGAAACACCAGGCTGAAGAAGGAGCAATGTGAAGATCCAGAGAGATTTTCTCAAAAGGCTGAAATATTCCCAGACACTGGATGTTGCTGTATGAGGTTGATAAATTTGTCTTTAGCCTGTGAGATTGAGCATGGTTTAAAAAGGCTGGGAAAAAATAACTTCAAGGCACGTTTTAAGGTAGATGGAGGATGAATTAAGATTAATGAGAGTCTTACAAGTGGGCTGAAACTAGCAGTCTTGATATGAGAACAGTGATAAAAGCCAGCAAGACCAGCCTCAGAATGTGAATTACTTGCTTTATTCAGTGCCCCTTGTGGTTATGTCTAAGTCATTTGTGTGTGCATGTGTGTGAATGTGTGTGTGTACAGCTGACATCCATTTTCCATTAACCATGCACAAAACCTCAGTAACCACCAAGACAAAAAGAGGAAAACATCCTTAAATCCCAAGATGTAAGGCTTTTTTTATTTTTCTCTCCTCCATCAATAGTAAATCAAAAGGATGTGTCCTGTTAACAGTTAAATGTACTGTAAGTTAAATAGACCTAACAAGGCAGTTTTCAAACAGGAAACCTGGTAGGAGTTTAATGACATCTTACAGTACACCTATCCTAGCAATATAATCATTAAAATTTGTCAAGTATAAAAGCAAATGAAAAAAATTACCCCAGAGCAACTTACTGTATAAATGCAAAAAATAAAGCTGCTAAATGGTTTCTCTGGATATTTACTTCCAGATCTGAAGTCCTATTGATTTGGCTTCATCTCCTGAAGGGCATAAATTCATAATTTTATGGAGGATGCAAGATTAGAAAGATTCATTTTACATGAGAAGTTTCCAAGTCTTCACTGCAAATTGGTGTAGAATTATTAAAAAGAGCAGCCAGAAATGACTGAAACTGTCTTGGAAGCACAATGATCTGTGCTTGCTTAATTTTATTAATTTTTTTTTAAAGGCATGCTAGAAAGAAGTAGATTCCACACTATCTACACTCCAATGTATCATTCCTAAAATTGCATGGATCCAGGAAGGACATTTGCTGCTTGGAGAAATGTCATGGGAGGAAAGATCTTATTGCTGAAAGGTACGTAATGTAAAAGCCATTCATCATGAAAGAGAAAACAAAAAAACCCTACACAAATGTATGTAAATATATTCAGATATTTGTGAGCACTAAATCTTAAAACTCATATTGGAATATGAGACATTGTCATTGTGACTTGCCTGAGGTTAGAAACAGGATAACCCTACGGATTGCAGCACCCAACAGGGACAGATTACACCAGAAGAGGAAATGAAATGCAGTTTGCTAAAGGTCTCAATAATACAGTGTCTTCGCGTTTGCTCTCTGACACCTCCTCAAGCCACCAACTACTCAGAGGACCTGTGTTGCAAACACTTGTATTATCACTTAAGAGGCATCTTGCAAATAGCATCTTTGAAGAATGTGTGCAACCATTATGCCACTCAGTGCAGAACTCAGGCGGCCGAGTGAAATCCATAGCCCTTGCAAAAGGAGATGCCTGACTTCTGTGTCTTTGGATGACAACTATTTTACACAATTTCGGGGCAAGTAAACAGCAATTTGAAGGCAAAGGAACTATTTACCTTCGCACGTATCATTGCAATTAATAGCAGATGGCAGGACTAGAGCTAGGACATGGTTCAAGGTATGAATAGCTACTTTGTATCATAGCATATTCTCCTTTATGTCTTTGTTGTAGCTTAAAAAAACATAACCATAATTATAACCGTATATCAACTTTGACACTGTGTTACACCATCAGCATAATGTAAAGGGGCCCTGATGAAACTCAAACAAAAGTTGCTGAGCGGCATTCGGACCTGGAGAGGTTTTCTGATTAATGAAAGAACTGTTCGATACCGATCATCTTGAGTCTGGCTAAGCGTTATCACAATGTTCAGCATTTGAATGTGAAATCATCAGGAAATAACTATGTGACTTTGGATATCACTACTTTTAGGCAAAATATTTCTTCAAGAAAAATAGACATTGTGAAATTTTTCCTTCCATCTTCAAAGCAGCGGGAAAACAGTTCTTAAAGGGAGAGAGAATGTCTTTCTTACACAAATACAAGCGAATACTGAGTTAAAAGATGGATAACACCCTTGTTATTTTTGTCTGATTTTAAAATAAGAAGCAACACTATGCCAAGATTTGTGGGTTTCCTACAGGGTTACCCATACTTCATAAACACAGTCTTCCCTGTGCATGGGAGCTTGGTAGGATTTTGTCAGTTGCTATGTGATGTTTCAGTAGTTTTGCAGTGTTGTAATGCAATAATTCCTTACCAACGAAATTTTGTAATTGACATTAGAGTTTTCATACAGTTTAGAAGAATGAAAGAGGAGGTCTGAGATATGAATCTCCTAGAGAAAGAAAACACCTCCCAGTACATCTGACCGTGGTAGCTGAAAACTGGAAAAACTTGAGACATCCTGTGGGGTAAATCAAGTGGTGTTGACTCTCCTGTACTCACCAGTTGTCTGGGTCTCATCCACAGTACTAATTTCCATGTAATGCGTGGTACTCACCCATTTCATTAGGACTAGGAGAAATATGCATGTAAACAGTTGCTATTGTCTGTCCACCCTCTTGACCCATAGGTCTCTGTAGCTGACCTCACTCAATTCCTGGTGGTGGTCACCTCCTGCTCTGTAGTGAAGACCACCAACTTCAGGGGGCCAAGCAGGGGAATACAAAGTAGGAAAGATTAGCTTTATTAAATATATTATTATATATTTAATATAATTTAATATAATATATTTAATATATTATTATATATTTAAATTAACTAACAATTTAACTGCTGTAAGTAAATACTAATTAAGTAATATTCATGTGCTACTAGATGTTCAGTTATGAAAGCAGGCAGACCGGCCTGTTTTCTTGGTGCTTTTTTCCTTTGTGCTCAGGATGCTACAGCAATAAAAGCACAGAGAGACCACCCTGCTATTGTAGGTATGTGGCAAGTACCAATGTAAATGCTGCTGGTTTTATCAAGTCCAGTCCTCCACAAACACGTTCAATAGATGAGCACCAAAACAAGCTTCCTAGAACATGTCTTTCATCAACCACCATGTCACAAATCAGAGTAGGAAGCTCTCGTGAGACCCCACTTGAAGTATTGTGTGCAGCTCTGGTGTCCTCAACATAAAAACGACATGGAACTGTTGGAACAAGTCCAGAGGAGGCCACGAGGATGATCAGGGGACTGGAGCACCTCCTGTATGAAGAC
>JBCJKH010065986.1:0-13870 GCA_039877255.1 Loriculus beryllinus | reverse complement strand
TGGCTTCTGCTTCCCTTTCTGCTTGGTACAACATTAGTGCCTACCAGTAATGGCAAGTAGGCTGGCAGCTCCTCCTCGCTCCCAGCTGTTATTACACATATCTAGACTCCTTTTTGCAACGAAAGCACTAGACATCTGTAGAAGCAGTAGGCAGCAAAGTGATAGAGCCAGGATTGTGCAAATTGCCATATGCATATGGACAACGAGTCGACTGCAGCCTGAAGTGTGCGAATCAGCAGTATAAGAACCATGCTCAATCAAGGAAAATATTAGAAGACCTAAAGCTAGAGTTGCTAACAGTTTTGCTCCTAACAAAACAGCAGATTGCTGACACGACGGGGTCTCTCTTAAGTATGCCGAATTGTCTCAAATGGAGCAGAAGACTGGCTAGTGGGTTGCTATATTCAAGACTCCCATGTAAAAGGTGGTATGCTGTACACCTAAATGTGCCAGGATATTTGCCCTGATAACAAGCCAAACCTACCACTGAGTTACTGCTGCTAGGCTGGGCCAGACATTATATGAAGAAAGCTTAAAAAACACTGGCCAACCCGTAGATCTTCCCCACTATCAGTAGCATACTGCCCTTAACAAAGTTACAGTGAAATCACATATGGCAGTAGACATTCCAGCTGTAACCATAACAATTACCAAGAATGAATCCATACAACGATATGAAAGCTGTGACTCTGACTTTACTGACCTTAGGTACTGCTGAGGAAATCAAACATTTGCAGTAATTTTGAAGTGCTGCCGACCGCCGCCACCACCACCACCAAATTTATTTCTCTAACTTTTGCCATAGCAGTCATTCTCAGCAATACAAATATTAAAGTTTGGGCTTGTGTGTGCTTAAGCCTTTCACTCCCTACGTGTCACCACGCATTCCAAAATAGGTGCCAAAAGGGGTAAGAATCATTCTTCCATTTCAGACGTGCACAAATGGAACCTACCATCACAGATTTACATAAAGGTACAAATTTTCACTACTGGAAATAATAGAAGGCTCTCAGAGGTACCAAGTAAATCTATTAAGAAAATGATCTAGTCTTAAACATAAACTCTTGTGACACAGTGGGGCTGCAGAGGTCTTTCATCAGGGATACCTTAGATACAAGAGTTTAAAAGAACAACAGCTCTACAAGAATCCCCAGCATCTACAGGACAAGTGCCAGCAATGCCCTGCTAATACGATAGAAGGAATGATGAAACTAAATGACCAATGTGCTGTTGCATAATTTAAATGATGTGGAAAAATGATGAAAGGATGGACTCAGTATTAGCTTTTATGATACTATTTCTCACTTTCCTGCTCCCCAGTTGCTCAGTGTCTTTCACAGATTAGTCTTCTCTGCTGCAACAGTTCAAGGGGTTTTTTGTGAAATCGTGATCTAAAACTAGATCAGTAAGACTGGGCTAGAAAAAGATATATATGTATACATTGAGAGAGAGAGAGAGAGGATTTTTAGAGTACACACCATAAACAGTATCACTGCAAGGACATAAAGGTATCACAATCCAATCCTAATAATAATGCATTTTGGAAAATTTCAAGAGGCAAAGGCCTCTCTGAAAACTGTTTTTTTTTAGAATCATTCAATCTGGATTTAACAAAATCCTGTTAATTCATTGGCACACTTTGACGAAGTTCCTGTATTTATTACACGGAGAATTTTATCTTCTATCTTCCAATAAAATACAAACTTGATATTGCTACAGTTTTAAAAACGTGAATGTTTTCTAAACATAGAAAAAGTAGGCTTTTCCTCTCCATAAAAGATCATGCCTTCATCAGATGAATAATTTAAAACCCTCAAGTCATCATATATTCCATTAATCTTTCTGTTCAATACACATATTAGCAATGAGACATTGTTGTGAAATCTCCAGTAGAGGTCTGATTCAAACAAACAAACATGTTTTTATATTTATTTTTATGAAATTTTGCCTAGATGAAATAGATCAGTCTTTAAAATTAAACAGCAGGTTGCAAAAACTGCATTTACCATATTGTGAGCCTGTTTGGAATCATCACAAATACAGGTATATTAGATTTTTCATGTATAGCAGATCAAAGTGCATTACATTAGTTCAAAGACATTGAATTATTCCTCTTCCCGTCTACAGTACACTATATGAATTCCTGTCATTATATCAATTTAATCCACTGCCATTTTTTAGGCTACTGTTTGTCTAACCAAATGAGGAGCAGAATAGCTGGCATTTAATGTGACTGCATCGCTTTTTCCAACCCGCCTACTTTAAAGAAGAAGTTTGTTGAGTGCACACAATTCACTTTACAGATCATTTGAAATGCATAAACAATTCCAAATGCAGAAATAACAAAAACAATAATTTGTCATTTTGAAATGCTGAAACGCTTGGAGGAAGATTTGAATATAGTACACTCTTTTGTTTGTAAGCATGGTGATTTGCCAAGCTACACCTCACACTGCACTAACCCTAGGGCATTCCAGTCACAAACACACTTTGATCTGCTGTGCCTTTGGATTCTCTCTCAGAGGGCTCTACCTTTCTTGACAATCCCAGAGGGAAAACACAGCCTTGCATTCTTTCCCATCTACCACTCCAAAACGAACGCTCCATATGCTTGCTGCTAGTTCAGCCTTGCACTGTTTTTCCACAAGCTTGTCTGTATAATAACGACAGCTGCAGGATTCTTCAGCTTGAAGTTGTGAACTGGATTTAAAAAAAAAAAAAAAAAAAGGAAATCTACAGAGATTACATGACAAATGAGAACTATAGAAACAATATTACTTCTGTGTCATCTTAATACATACAGCGAGAAGTACAGTCAGAATACATACAGTGAGAAGTAGAATGCAGCCACACTTTTGCATTGCTTTAACCTGGACATCCTATTTCAAAGGGAACTAAATATAGTTAATATTTACTTTATGATACTAACAAAGTCAAGAGCCAAATGTCAATGGGTAAGAAAGTCAAAAGTCAGTGAATAGTAACTGTAGTATCAAACCTTGTTTCAACTCATGAATTCTTAGATCTGTTGAGAAAGAAAAAAATATTGCAAAGGAGTCAACAGTGATACAAATCTATTACAGGATATACATGTATGTGTTAACAAAAATGATAGTTGCAGCAGCATTAGGTGTTTTTGGTGTAAACACCTACTTTAATCTGGTTAAAAATACATTGACAAAATACATCATCAGGCAGCAGCTTGGTCTGTCACTATATAATTTAGCATGAATTCATGTACTTCAGAGAAAAAAAAAAAAAGAAAAAAGGAGAGAACAAAAGCAGCAGCCCTTAAGTCTTTTGTCCACACTGCTCTTAAGAGTTTATAATTGCATGTCCTTACCTTCGTGTTCTTAATAACGTTACACAGAGTATTTTCAGAGCATTCTGTTAGCATATCTCACTCAAGTCTTCTACTATGATAATGAAAGTAAAATTTGAGGGGACTGAACAGCATACACAAAACCAATGCTATTTTAAGCTTCCTCCCTTACTGCTTATTCACCTACTACTTGGTGATAGTAATAATATTACTGTGAAGGACTGTGGAAAACCAGCACTAGAACTTCACTTTTGGATAGTTCCAGAGGTGTCTTGTGATTTCTTAGTCTAATCACATACCAGCCTACAAATTTCCTTCTTCCACGGTGAATAATAGTGGAACACATAACAGTGACAAGGGAAGAAAGCCACACATGCCCTTTTTCATATTTACTAGGAAATCCTTGAATGAGATGCTTCATGGTCCCATAAGTACACAAGAAACTGCTCAGTAAAAACTATTAAAAAATACAATCAACACTGAAGTTAGCAATTTGGCTGTTGATGCATAAGGACTTTTCCTTCTTCAAGCTACTTCCACTAACCATCAATAAATAAAATATTATGCAAATAAAGCTTTGTTTCAGAGCTTAATGAAATTCTTCCACCTGACAAAATACTAAAAAAACAAAAACAAGCGCCAAAAATCCTCCAAATCAACTTACCAAAACCCCCCCCACCAAAAAAAAAAAAAATCCAAAAAAACCTAGAACTACTACATATAGTTAAATTCTAAGACAGGGCATAATATTGAGGCATATTATTTAGCATCATTTCTAAAAAAAAAAAATAAATAAATCTGTATTCTCAAATTTTCAATGTAATGATTCACTGGACACATATTTGAATACAAATATGTCCAGATTATATGCAAACTGTATATATGCAAAAGGAGCATCTTTCCATATGTTAGCTTTATATTCTCTCTCTAAAGATAGAACACTTCAGAGCAAATCCAGACATAATATGAACATTCATGACCAACAACTAGAAACATATAAAACATTAAGTTTTACTTTCCAAAAGCCAAAAACAGGCCTTTTTCTCCTTTGCCTCAGTGTGCAAGAAACATTAGATTCTTTATTTAAAAAGCGATCATGAAAAATGCACCAATACTTCCATCTATAACAGCATTAGCAGCATAACTTTACTAACATAAATTAATATACTTAGTTTTTAATACTATCTAATGAAAGGGATGGAAAGCAGAAAAAAACCACTCTTAAACATATCAGGAAGAAAAATCGAACACTTGAAAATTGAAAAACGCAAGATGCCAAAAGAGATTCTTCAATGTCTCAGCCATTTACTGTAGAGATCTTTTCTCATTTGCTGATGACTTTGGCAGACCTGGTTTTGTCACCAGTCACTCCGTACTTTGTTTAATTATGCACTACACCAACAGAAATTTTCTTTCTGATTGCATAAATCACAGTGCTTTGACACCAACCTCAATAGGGGCTGCTAGAACAATACAGTGAGAGCTATTGACTCCATCTCTCAAGTCCACAAGGTGTATCATTTAGCCAAGAGTGATAATTAGACACAGAATATACTGAAAACTGTCAATAGGCATGTCAATAGGAGGACTCTTAGCATCTAGCATTCAGTGAATCAATGGTGTTTTTTCAGCTATAAAATCAAGAAAATGATAGCTTTCAAATGAATGGTGGAAAGGAAACATGAGGCTCCTTAGGGAGGAATAAAACAGCTCAATTTTCCCTCACTGAGTGGCTCTCCAACTGCCTCACTCAATGGAAAAGGTCACAGAACATTACAGCAAAATATCTCTGAAACAAGATGTACAACAATGCTGGGACATGACATGAAGTACAAGCACACTACAAAGGCCCGTATATCTCTGACCTGACAGAATTAAAGCATGGGTCAGCAGATGCCAGACAAGACAGGAATTGAAAGACAATGATTGATCTGTGCAGATGAAAATATGACCGACTGCCTGTCCATATCTAATATGTATGTATGCATGCATGAACATGATTATATGTCCAGTATGCCCCCTCCCATCACAATGGTTTTTAAAGGCATAGCCTTGCTTTCCTCCTATTTTTTTTTTTTTTTAATTTATATAATTTCCAGCTGAGGTCCAAGGAAAACAAAGTTGGGGGTTTTGATTCATAATTTTTTTTTGACATACTGCTACCAAAAATTGTACCAGAATTAAACTAATCTGGAATACTGCTTGCATATATCTTTTTAAGTAAAAAGGCAATGTAAAGTCACAGTTAAGTTCCAAACACTGGAGGAGTGGTGATAGAAAACCATTTCTATTTACTCTGAACTCTTTCAATTAAATGCTTTAATTGGCATAGAGAGACAAAGGATTCCAATAGTAAGTATCACAAAGCCTGCTCTGAGAACCAGTGCCTCTCTTACAAAGCTAGGTTTACAACTGCAGCTGTGAAGTAATTGTATCCTTTTTACCATGGTTAGTTAAAATGGTTAGAAATTAAACTAAATAAGAGCAAACTGCAGTTCTAACAGGACAGGGGAAAGGAATCAGAACAAAACCAACCCAGAAACGTTTCAAAATTGCCATGAGTTCTATTTTCCTTTGGACTCTAAAGGCATTGTCTTTAAAAGGTAGCTTAGTAGTTGCGAAGCCAAGACTTTATACGTTACCTATCTTTGGACATCCAAATGCACTGTTTACTCCAGGAAATCCTGCTATGACAGTGTAAATGTCCTCTGAGAAGCAACTGCTAAGTGGCCTTATGGCATTCCATGCTTCTCAATTCTTAACTAATTACCAGATCAGTTTCTTCAGTAATTGACAGCCATGCAAAGTGATCTCAGGATCTGAAAGACAAGCTCAATTCTTTTCTGTTCCCACATCAGCTAAAGAATTAAACCACTCATAATTTAACTTACACACACCTCACTTTCCTTCTACATCTTTTAGCAGAACTGTGTTATATATTATACACTCAATTACTGAAGTGACCCAGGTTTTACAAAGCTTTTTTTTTTTTTAGCAATAGCATTACGCTAATTGGAGAAAATGCAGCTTTTTGCAAGTCTTGGTAAAACAAGCCTGTGAAACCACTTTTCTGTATCACTGTTCCTAGTTTTGGGGTTTTTTTCTCATACATTTTTATGTCAGTAGACATCAAAATTAAAGACATGGTAAAAACAAGCAGGTAACTCAGCATTTTCACCATCTTCAACTCAAAATAAATGTTCTTAAGTTTTATTTCATTTCTCACATGTTCATAATTTTGTGTGAAAAATTATGTCATTGCTACACAAAATGGGGAAAACTGCCTGTTCCAACAGTTTACCCTACTTCATTGTGAGAGATCTGCTAAAAGACACTTATCAATACAAAGGCACGTTTCATGACAGTTACCAAATAAAGCAACAGCAGTTTCAAAAATCAAAGAATGTTCCTTTGGGACAGGAATATTTGCATGTTCGTAATGAATACTTAACTACACATCTGTGCAGCCCTTTAGGTTTTTTGGTAGAAAGTGATCTTTTAAGAGGACTTTGCCAACTTCCAGCAAACACTCGCTCAACCTTTGCTCAGCTGAATGAAAGCAAGCTTATCAACTAGCTTTCAACCTCATTTTAAAGAGTTTATGAAAAGCCATGTGACACATTACTGGTTGAAGTTACCAGATTGTTAGGCCAGAAACTGCCTCAAAATCAGAAGGTCAGTACTGAACAGGAATTTTGATGAGGTACTACAGTTTATTGCTTAGAAGTCATCTGCTAAAAATTAAGTATTCAAACTTAGAATTGCATGTAATAGATGACATTCTGAAAACTGTAGAGGTAATAGATAAAATTCTGAAAACACTGAAATAAATGACATTCTGAAAACTGGCGTCTATTTATTCTTTTTCAAAAATGTATGATTTTCAGTTAATAAATGAACAATGAGGACGAGAACACAGGCGTGCATATACACAGAAATATCTCCTAACATGGCACCTAAAAACACTATTGAAAATAACACTGGAAGAAGTTATGGTGTAAGCAAATTCCCACTATATTTGCTGTGTCACAACTCAGAAATCAATTAATTTAATATTGGTTCAAAATATGAAAATTATGTCCACATAGCCACCCTTGGGAGGGGGAAAGAAAGGAAAACCACCACCACAGGATGGTTGATACTAAGTCAAAATCATACAAATGAGTATGAATATCAGTCCAGAAGAGCCTTCCCCCAGAAGAACCACGTAAGAGCAGGAGCAACAAGGCAGGCAGAGTGGGCAGTTACTCCTCTAGGAAGATTAGACAAACACACAGTTGCAGTGCTGCTTCTTTTTGTACATGTAAGTGAACAGTCACTGCACTGAGACACAACAGAAAAAAAAAATAAAAAAAGCAAAAACCCTAACAATTCAGACTGAATAAACAATATAAATAGAGACATTAAAAGATATTTTTCATGTATTCATAAACAATAAAGCCATCCCAAGATTCTTCCCAAACTAACTATTCTAATCATCTGCTAATGACTGAAAGCAAGTTTTAGTGCTGGGTTCTGTTATCCTACCCTTGCATTCAACTCAGTAAGATGCAAAGATAACAAAAATCTGAAGGTAGAACTTGTCTCATATGTAGCACAGTAACTTCAAAGGCCCTACCACAGATTTCACAGAGGAGGAGCTCAACAGACAGGTAGAGTCCTACCTCTCCATTCACACTAGCTACTTGTCTTTTTCTTGCATTGTGGTAAAGTTGCTGTGCAATACTCTCCTCCCAATCACCACCATCATCTCCATTAATTTTGAAACTCTTTTTCCTTTAAGTTCTTTACCTCTAAGAAAAAGGTTATTCAGCAACTTCACTGCTCTTAATGGCTGATGAAATCTAATAGCTAATGGCAATATAACCCCAAAGAGTAACAGCAAATGCATTTACAAAGGCAGGGCACATTGTGTAAATTCCACAAGCAAAACTGAACAGAAAGGTTCAAGAGAGTAACACAATCAAGGAAGGATGGTAAATACCACTGTCTTGCACTCTTTTTCAAATCAGGCAGAAACAAACTTGCAAGAGCAGAACTGGAAGAAAGAAGCTGTGGAAAATCTTGGGACTAATAACGAGATGACTAAAGTTTTAGAATTTTCATTTATTCTAGATAAAGGCATAGAATAATCAAAAGCTCAACAAAGAACTGATAAGAGAGGTGATAGGATTAAAAGCTTGAGCAAAACTTAGCTGTTCTTGCCAGTATCCTCCTATTAGTTAAAGGGACAAACAATAACTGATGAGTATAAACAAAGGCAATGGGATACAAGTAGTTTGACAGTCTAGTAAGTATTCAGCAAACTATGGCATTGTTTGCTGAGGATGAAAAAAAATCTTAGATAAAATTTGGCACATGAGAAGTCCATCATGGGCATGTAAACAAAGCTATACCACAGCATAATGAGATTGTTGCTGTCATCTGAATCAGCAGTTTAGTCAACATAAAGATCTGCAGCCAAACTAGATGCTTCTGACTTGTACCACCAAACACAGTAAGAGAACATAAAGGTCATGCACTTGGATAGGATCAACAACATTGAACTTTTGCCAGATGTCCTAAGAGACCCCAAAGAACTGCAATTAAGTTATCAACAACATGGAAAACAAGCTTCACTAGTCATTTTGCAACTACATATTCAGTTACTTACTATTCAGTCAGGAGGATATTGGGAGGAACCAAACAAACTACAAAAAAACCCTAAAACACTATATAAATGAAGCAACAGCGCAGACAGAATGTATCTTCTCCAGCTAAGTTTACACCAGCAAGTCCCATCATTCATACATATCCACAGCAAGTCTGAAAGATCAAGAGTATAATGCTTCTATGGTTAACCAAAGCCTGTATTGGCTACAAAGTGTAGATCCCCAAATAAATACAGAAACTGAAAATTATTCCAGGTGCACGGAATGATGTGGCAAATCTCAAAGAATATGCTTAACATAAATTTATTACTCCAAGTGAAGCCTGTGCATATACTTTATAATGCATGAACACCTCGTTTCATCACTACTGCACGTCTGGATACTTGAGAATACATTGCCAGGGATGAGGCAATTGTAGACATCCAAATTCCATTCCTACCTAGCCAGATGTATATCTAGTTATCCAAGAGTGCCAGCTGGGAATTATCTTTGAGAAATGTAAATGTTACAATTTAAACAGGCCAACAATGTCCTTGCAAACAATTTGATGTATCAGGTAAACAGACAGTGCATGAAGACATATGAAGTAGATTTTCAAACACTTTGATACCTAATCAATAAAATTAGCTTTTCAAATGGGGAGAGGGGAAAGAAGGGGAAGGAGCGAGCCTTTCTTTTGTGTGCCGATTGTATTTCTCAGTCCTGCTGGCTTAGGTCTGGGTTGGGCAAGAAAGTGGGAGAGAAGGGGGAGAAAAGGAATGGCAGCAGTAATTCATACAATCTAAATAAAGATTTTACAAATAAAAATTAAAAAGCTGAAAACTCATCTATAAGCCTCATATACACAGATTTCTCTGAAACAGGTCTTTTGCAGTGTATACATGTGTTTTGTTGAACATGTCCTCACACACCAAAGTGTCATCCAGCTGATCATTACAGGCCTTCAGGGGCAGTGCAGAGGTGTGTTACTTCACAGGTATTTTAACATCCACTCCAAAAATAAAAACTAATCTGAAGACAGGGGAATAAAAAGCAACTCACTGGTGTTTTGAACTCTACCTGAAGTAGGCAATATTTCCTAGCCTCAAAACCAACAATTTCTCTTAGTAACCCAAACTGGTATTTATGAAGAGATTTCTAAAGCACAAAAGCCACCTAGGTGTGATTTGCACCTTTGAAAGTTTCCCTCACTTCACAAGTTTAATTCAATCTAATAGTAGGGATAGGTGCTGAATTTCTGCTACTATCAAGAGGAGCAGCATGTGCTGGGCAACATCACAAAAGTCTAGTAATGTATGCCCCTGACAGTCCTGAAAACAAAAGAAAACAAAGCAAAACAAAAAATCACTATATAAAAAGCAGTGAAATTAAAGCAGTCACACTGACAGAGAATGCACTTTACTGCAACAATAAACCTCTAGTATATGAGATTTTCCAATAGTTAGAAAATTACCCTTATTGTTGTTTTTGAAGCAGATAACATGATTAAAATCTCAAGTTTATAGATCTAAACCACACTCTTGATTTTTGTCTTTCAAATCAAAAGCTTCTGCAAATTTAACTGATACAGCTTCCTGTTAATTCCTTTACTAACAGTATTTCTCTTGCAGCTCATAAAATCTGTTACATGCTTAACTTTTGAATTTAATTTGCATGGTAATTGCATTAACAATAATACTTCATCAGGATAATATAGGCTGAGAGCCTACGTAATTTTCACTTTTTAATGGAAACTCTCAGACTAAGGACGCAGCTAAAATATTATATATTAATTTCAATATAGCTAATACCCCCCAAAATCCCACCAATTTACTTTTCACTGACAATGTTAAAAGAAAATGATTTATGCAGATCAATCACCTAACTCATCAAGTCATTCACTGACAGCCAGCCTTCATCATTGCTATTTAAAAGGCACTGCTGACAGAAAAGACCGACTCTTTGATTAAGGGCTCTGTCTGGCTAACCTTTTATTTGAAGAATGATTGCTGCTGAGTGACAAATACTTTCCCATTCATTTCAAGGAAAAGATATTGACATTCAAATTCTTGATGTCTACACTGAGCAGATGCCACTGTTGGCAAGTGGCTTGATAGCAACAGCAGGTACACTACTACTCTGGGGGGCGAAAAACAGCACCACTGGCTCAAGTTAAAGGCTCTCAACAAGTGAAAGCTACAGATCTCTCAGCCAAATCCTCTCTCCTCAACAGTTATCATCAAAGAACATCTGTTTGTTGTTTCTCTCTAGTCCTCTTCTTGAAAGTGTCCTAGCCTCACCTTGACCCCACTTTCAATTGTATTGGATGTTATTACTAAAAATAAAGAGAACTCAGCAGTGAAGTGACCCTTTGCTTGAGAAGGGCGTCCTCCCTTAGACAATATCCCCAAACACCGGTCAGGGAAATCCCAAAGCAAGGGCTGCTGCTTCCGTACTAATATAATTTCTGTTGACAGTAATGTAAAATGGAAGTTGCATTTGCAGTATCACATAGAAAATCAAAGCCAATATGTTTGTTACTTTAAGCTGATCCTGCTGTCACTTTCTACTTTATTACTTTATAAAAAAATAAAAAAGAAGGGAGAGAGGGAAAAGGAGATGAAAGCTGGCCAAAAGAAGTAGCCAGATAATGTGCAAAAATACGTGAATGCTCAGTTCCTGTTTTGATGAGAATCTACAAGCGTCATAAACCACCAATTGTTTATTCTTCCAAATAAAAATAAGAAATCAAGACATGTACACCATCGTCACAGCTCTCACTTCTAGCTGTTCTCAGAAATAAATCATGCACCGAAATGATCGTTTCTTTATTTGCACATTTTACAGACCTCAGTCAGATTCAGTGCACAGATGCATATCACTTAAATGCTTTTTGATCCTAGTGATGAGATTTTTCCAACTTCCCTATTATAAGCAGTAATGCATACAGTGATGTTACAATCAAACATAGCTAATAAAGTAATATGAACAATTCTCTCAAACAGAGAGAATTTTCCTGCCCCAAAATTTTTTGCTCAGGGTGGGGCATTGGGAATTAGCATTCTCCTGTATATCTTCATGTTTTCCCAGTAAGAAAGCTCAATTTACTCTTCCAATGTATCAGAGAATTTGTTTATCACTGTATTAGGCAGTCACATGAAGCCATCAAAAAAAAAAAAGAAAAAGGTCATTCACAGCAACAAAAACATCTCTTTTGGAGTTTTCTAGTCAGGTAGCTAACCTCCATGATGTAACATCACAAAAACACACCACTTAGTCAGCAATTCAGAAGAGGAATAGAGAGCCAACATTACTGCTGGAGAGCAGAAGGACTTCAAGTAGGAACCTTTGCTAACATCCAAATATGATTTGCTCCCCAGCTTCTTCCTGTTTCTGAAACTCACAGCACAAAATCACTTACAACAGAAACAGAAGTCACGCCTAGCAGGAGGGAAAACAAAGCAGCCTTGCAAATTCAGAGGGCAACCAGCACTACACAGGTAAAAGAAAGGCAAGAGACAACAGCAACAAGGAAAGATGCACAATCCCCTTCTGAAGATGTCTAGCAAAGGAGAGGTTAGGTATTTATGTACAGTACATCTGTAATATCAGCAAGATAATGGTCATTTAACATTTCATTTTAAGTTGTCTGCTGAACCAACTAAATTCACAGTTCTAGAAAAGGTTCTGTGGTTGTGGGACAGAACAAAACCAGCATGTTTATTTTTAAATAGACTGTCAGCTGTTTCGTGATTTTAAAATATTTTATTCTAACTATTAGGAAAAATCTAATATTAAGAACTTATAATCCATATAGGAAAAAAATCTTTCATTAACAACTGTGGGTGTTCAGCTGAAGATGCAATCCGCTCAGTCCTTCCACCCCATACAAGAAGAAACTATGATGTAAGAACAGTTTTATTGCATCAGAGCAAATGTCTCTGCATGCCATCACATTTTGTCCAACAGTAGCCAAAAGGGTATATCCAGGAACATACGCAGGAATAACACAACCCAATATGATGTTCCCCACCATGATGTTCTTGCCAGCTTCTTAACACTTTCAGGTTAACAACTTCCCAGACCCTGTACGTTTTTCATGTTGAATAACTGTCAACAGATTTTTCCTGAAAAATTTCCCCCAGTCACATCTTTAAATTAGGCAAACTTTTAGATCCACAACACTGCACCCTTGACTTGTGCCTGAACATAACTCGTATTCCTGTCGCTCTACTTCTCACCATTACAGATGAGGGGACTGAACAGTTTGCCCCCTCTTCTCCATGATGGCTATGATTTCATAGGCTTGTGTTTCATGAACAGTGGGAGTCCCCTGTATTGCTCTGTTCACTTCTGTTAAAAAAAAAACAAACCACCACACAACAATCATAGCAAAGCTTAATATTACCAACGACATCCTCCTGAAAATCCTTCCAACCACATATCATTTCCAATACCCAAATATTGTATTTATGATAGTAAAAGCAGAGCACCAATTGCATTTCTGAATTTTTCATAGCCATATCTCAAATTATTCAGAAAACAACCATGATAAACATACTCTTAAAAGCATGAAAATGAACATATTAAGATCAACATGAAATATACCTAGTCAGTAAACTGCATGAAATAAGTAAGAATAGGCCCCATGACTGGAAAAGAACACACAAATTACTAAAACCTTACTAAAAAGAAGATAGAAACTGGCTTACAGACAAAGTCACTGCACAAGAAAAACTGGGCACTACAGATCAGAGAAATAAAATGGTATCATTCTTGCAGCTGGTTGCACTATTTCTTTGATTACCATTATGACTTGATGCTCTAGAAAACGTGCTAGCACATGTGTTCTCGTTTTCATAAAAATTGTAATTTGCTACAATCAGTCTGAAAAAGGTGTGTTGGGGTATGGATAGCA
>JBCJKH010065983.1:0-14180 GCA_039877255.1 Loriculus beryllinus | reverse complement strand
AGGCCAGGTTGGAAGGGGCTTGGAGCAGCCTACTCTAGTTGAAGGTGTCCATGCCCATGGCAGGGGATTGGAACTGGATGATCTAAAGGTCCTTTCCAACCCTAACTGTTCCATGATTCTATGAAATTTTCCAATGGACACTCTTATTTTGATGCAGGTCATCTTCTCTTGTAGGGTAAGTCCATGAAATCAGGTTAAAGGCAAACCATACATCAGCTTTTCAATGAAAGAAATGCATCTTCCCAGCAACTCGTATTGACAAAATTGCATTAGGTTATTTAACCTGGTAGTCAATAGCATTGCACATCTTTTAACCTTTGCATTGAGCTTCTCAGAGATGCCCTTTTCTCTCTTAATACAGAAAAAGCAATGTTGGCAAAGATGTCAAATCTTGTACAACTCCGGATAGCAGCTAGAACATAGATAGGTTTATGATTACAAAAACCTTTCTTCAAAGGACTTTTAAGCCAGGTTTCTATGTTGTAGTGGTTTAGCCTGGTAGGCACAAACATCACACAGTCATTTTTTCCTTTCCCTTCAGAAGTGGGATGGGGGAGAGAATCAGAAATAGATAAAACTCATGGGTTGACATAAAGACAGTTTAATAGGACAGAAAAGGAAAGGAGAATAATAATAATGACAAAAGAATATCCACAGCAAGTGATGTCCAATGCAATTGCTCACCACCTATTGATGGATGCCAGCCAGTCCATGAGCAATGAGCCACTACTCCCAGCCAATAGCCCCCAGTTGTACTATTCAGCATGACATCATATGTCATGGAATATCCCTTGGGATCAGCTGTCTTGGCTGGGCTCTTCCTATTTTTTTGTGCACCCTTAGCATACGCACTGGCAGGGAAGTGTGAGATACTGAGAAGTCCTTGACTCAGTGTAAGTGCTGGTCAGCAACAACTAAAACATCCCTGTGTTACCAACATTATTCTTATCCCAGATCCAAAGTACAACGCTGTACCAGCTGCTAGGAAGAAAATGAACTCTATTCCAGCTGAAACCAGGACATAGGTCCACAACTTGGCAACTTTTTTCCTTCCTAAATCTATTCATGGTTCTTATAAAAACATTACTTCTTTCTACAAACCTTGTGTAACTTTTATCCTCAGGATATCAGGCCTACAGAAACATTCCCATTAAAAAGTCAAATTAATAATACATTAAGGAAGGTTTCTCTGTAAACATGTCTTTCATATCTTGTGTTTACTTACCTGTAAAGAAACATGAAAGAGAGAGCTTTGCTTTACAGCTCAAAAAAGGTGCAGAGAAGGATGACAAAGATGATAAAAGAGTGTGGAATAGAAGCCCAAGGAGGAACAGTTAAATAAGCTTGGACTCCTTTCCAGGCTGAAGAGGGGGTTGAGGGAGTATAAGAAAGGTCTATCATACTATCATCCTGTCATCTCTCTCCTAAATGGTTTTCTGTTGTTTGACATCAAACCAACAGACTGCAAGGAGCATTCCAATAGCAGTTCTCCTGTCTCCACAGATGCTGTAAAATGAAAGAGGGACATGGAATAAGCTCAAGGGACGGGCTGCTGCTTGCAAGCTTCACACCCATCAAGATATTATCGTTCCACATCCCAAGGTATAAAACGTTTGTGGTCAGGATCTTCCAATGAAACACAAGTCTAGCACATTCCAGTGCAGCTTTACTGTTGCGACCTTGACCTGAAATAAGATAATAAAGGTATAAAGATAATAAAGACAACACAGACAACAAACCTGTTTCAAGACAGTGGGAAAAGAGACATGTCATGGAGAAGAGCAAGAGTTCAGTGCAGTGTAGTGTAGACATAGCTAGAAATGAGTCCCAGGACAGGCAATTGGTGCCTGTTTCAATTAAACAGTCTAAATGGAGCCACTGGTGCAGGGTCAGGTATTAACAAACATTTTTAGGTATTTCTCCACACAACAACAACCTCAGTGAGACCAGAAGCCAGAAGGGACCAGATTCTGGGAAAGAAACAACCTTCATGGAGGCCCAGGAAAGGGCTGTCTATAGCAGAAAACCACCTTTTATTCCTTGTCCAATCTGTGGTCCAAAGACTTCTTTTAGATGCTGAAGCTGACTCCCACTTCCTCCTTCCAAGTCACCTCAATTTTTGAAACATAGTCTCCTCTGTTTCTAGCTACTTCTGGCAGTGCTAACACATTTTGGCCATGGAGAAATATTGGTTCCTCAAGAATGCCCAGCGTACCTGTGTAGCTGGCTTGTCTTTCAGCTCTAGACACACTGTACCCAGTGCCATAAGAGTACCTGTGATTCTGTGGCAATGGAAACAATTCGTTATAATAATTAAATCAGTGATTTATTTCTCTGTACGACCTTATTTTGCCTTGTTGTGGGCCTGCAAGGTCACCTCTGGGATTAATTGCAGTGTTGTGCATTGCTGAGGGAGGTATCTTTGTTGTCTTACAGCTTCACAAGGCAATGCTTCCTCTGGAGCACGTGCTTGGTACCATGTCTCAGCCTCATTTCACATAGCAATAAGGCTTGTGAAGCCATTCCCTCTGCCTGTCCTTTGCTCCATACTTTTGGGACAATGTGGAGAAGATCAGACTGAAGGCTCTGAGTATTTCATGTTTCAGAGAAAGATGCAGATGTTAGAAGATGGAGACCCATCCCCATCTATAAAGGATGCAGTTGTAAACACAACCCTTATTAGACCTTGGAGAACCCACACAGGGGAAACTTCTGTGCTGCTACTTGGGCCCTGACAGTGGATGAAAGGAACCAGTCTCCTGCAGCAAATCCACAGGTAATTCATGGAATGACTTCTTTCTTCCTTAAACTGTCATCTTGGAAACAACCAATCCCAGCATTCTCCTTCTGTGGGAAAGGGAGAAACCGAGGCAGGGAACTTTCTATGTGTTCTCAAAGAGGACATCAGATTTCCTGAGCTGGGTGCTTCATCCCCCACATTGCACCACTGTGTTGAGCCATACAATTGCCAGCCCTGCTTTCATGAGACAGTGACTGCAGGGGGTGGTTACAGAGAAGGAGCTCCAAAATCCCTTTTCAGCAGCTTTTGTGCAGCATGTAGACAGCCCACAGTTTCTCCAGTCTAAAGCAATTCCCCCACCAACATCAAATATTCATTTCCTTGAGGGGGAGGGAGGCTCGTCTATATTTCAAGGAGAGGAGGAAACCAGTGAACTTGAACTAGAAGAATCATGAAAGATGGTGGTAGAAAACACAAAAAGCAGGATGTCATCTCCACCAGACATGGTTAGGAGCGTTTTTCAGGTGTCAGAGAATTGGTCAGTGGATTTTTTTTGCTTTCCAGGTGGATTGCACTGCAAGATTTGACCAAGCCATATCCTGCATTTTCAATGAGCATCAGACAGCCTTTGAGTGAGTGAGAGTTTGTGATTCCCTTCCATAGACTGTCAACTCTGAAAACTACTGATGACAGGGTAAAATCAAAATGTGGGGAAACACCTGGAAATGAACATTTCAGTGAAGATCATGGATCACAGAATCACAGAATGGTTTGGGTTGGAAAAGACCTTAAGATCATCCATTTCCAACCCCTTGCCATAGGCAGGGATGCCTTACACTGTTGCCCAAGGCTCTGTCCAACCTGGACTTGAACACTGATGGAGCATTTACTGCTACATTGGGCAATCTGTGCCAGGGCCTTGGCACCCTTGCAGTATAAAACTCCTTCCTTCTGTATAACCTGAACTTCCCCTGGTTAAGTTTGAACCCATCACCCATTGTTCTATCACTGAAGTTCCTGATGAAGAGTCCCTCTCCACCATCCTTGTAGCTCCCTTCAGACACTGGAAGCTGCTCTGAGGTCTCCATGCAGCTTCTCTTCTCCAGGCTGAACCTGCTTTAATTGCCACCTTTATTTCTGTATTTCAGTGGAATACTCCTAAAGCAATCACTAAGAAATTAAATTCTCATGAAAATGGGCCAGGGTTTGTTTCACTTACTTAAATTTAGATGCCTGGAGCTATCTGAGACACAGGGTATGTGAGACATTGAGCTATGGCTGGCTACATAGGACCTATGCCTTTCTGAGTTTGTGGCTAGAAGCTGAGTGTGATAGGATGATACTTCACCTTGTCTAAAATTGCACTAGAAATGTATGACAGAGCAATAGTCTGACACCCTCAAAGTCCAGGCACCCTGCTACAAAATCAGCTCCATTTTCTGCCAAAAATGTGATATTTAAGTGCAATCCAGCAAGTGATAAACATGTAAATGCCAAGAAAAGTTAAAGAGTAGACTGGCACATTACAGCCAACCAGCTCGTTCCTTAAGTATTTTACTAACTTTGACTTTTAAGCCTTTCTTTAGCAAACATAACATGTTTGAATACAAATTATGGCAAAGATCAAGATGTTCAGATATGAAAATACCTCAAAACGACTCTCTGCTTTAATCTGTGCATGTTTTTTCCTTATACTCATATTCCACTCCTACAAGATTTCCAAAGGCAATTCCTCTATAGAGGGTATTTGTTAGAACATAGCGTTTGCTATAAAGTGTAGCTGGGAGTTATTGGAAAGTGCCATGAAATAAATGCTCTTCATTAGATCTGTGCTAATTCAGAAGAACGTATGATTTTGAAGCAAGAAAATCTATGAAATAACATCTGTCCCATAAATAGAAATTGCCCCCAAGCCAAAAACTTGAGTTTAGATCTACATCTGACACCTCATGAAGAGTCAAGAGCTTCAGGCTTGGGATTTTACTGAATAAAACATCAGAAACCAGTCAAAAGTAAGACTAACAGCAACAAAGAGAGGTCCCAGAACTCAGCATGTCTGACAAGTCCATCAGAGAAGACAGGTGTGGAAGCACAGGTGTCCTGGGTTCAGCAGTAGCAGTCATGGTCAGTAACTTAAACCATGAGAACAGGTACTACATGAATTCATCAATCAGGAGAGGAAGGCCACACATGAAATCTCTGGCAGCTACAAGAATTAAATGCAAATGTGCTATAACCATGCTCTGGTCCTTTAACCATATAACTGACATAGTTTAGTATACCAGCCACATTTACCAGGGACGGGGTGCTATATGCTAAGGACAACTAGAGATGGATAGCCACATCTTTGTAGAAATGGATTTACCTGGAAAGTTCTCAGGACTTTGAATCCCTCCTTCTCCTTCCCCTATTAGCATGCTGGCAGAGCAGATGTTCTTATATCACATCGATTTGCATACCATAGATTTACACTGGCCTGTGTCTGTTCACAGGAGATACTTAGAAGGAAACAGCACTTTGGGGTGTAGAAATGACAGCACAGATTGCAAAAGAAATCAGGTGAGGTAAATGTGTTGGCTTGATACCCGTGGAAGATGAGGTCCAGCCTGGATCCTGCTCTTCAAGAAAGCAAGAAAGCTCTGGAACAGAAAAGGATGGCAAGAAAGACATCAGAAGCTAATTAAACATCATCTACAAGGAAAAGTAAACTGAATTGGAGTAATTTATCATTAAGATAAGACAAATCCAGTGCAAGCAAGAGAGTCTCTAGTCTCCGAGTATTACTGATGGCAAATGAGCTAACGAAAATTAAACAGAGCAATACCCTCCTTCAACACTCTTGGCCTCCAGCAACTTGTATTTCCAGGACTTCCTAAGTCAAAGAGGGTATCTACTGGAATTTCATAACCCAAAAAGGGATTTTTGTCTGTTTATTTGCCCAAGTGCTTTTTAAACCCTTTTAAGCCTAAGCTTTCAGGGATCACAACATACTCCAGTGAGAGGTTTCACAACTTAATTACAGGTCTTGCATGCTGTATGAAGAACAACACCTGAATGCTTGCTCAAACCTATTCCTTTCATACAATTAGATGATAATTTGACATTCTTGTACTAGAAAAGACTGGGCAATCATCTCTTGCATGTTGTCTCATCGACACTTGTGATTTTGTAGGTCTGTGTCATATTACAGGATAAGAATTCAGAGGCTCCAAGTTTATTGTGGTGGATTTGGGTTGTTGTTAATGAAAATTATCTTTCTAGTGGTAAAGAGAATTAAATGCTACATAGATTGATCGGTAAAAGGATTATGCTTGATTGCATATGTGTCGAGAGGGCAAACAATCAATGATGCTCATGGTGCAGTTTATCACACTCTTAAGTAAATGTCCATGTCCAGTCAATTAAATAGCACTTTAAATTCCACTGACTATTGGCTGGAACTCCAATGACAACCACAGAGACTCAGCAGGCCCTGTGATCTGACCCGTTTGAGTCAACTAAGGCAAAGCAGGACTGCCAAACTTCCAGCTTTAGCAAAACTGCAGCAAACATTAGAAGCTACTGAAATGCCATGACAATGATTTGTTGCCTTCAAATACTTGCTTTTCCTATGTGTTCTTTGATGTTCAACTCCCATGCATACTTCTGACTTTGCAAACACTGTAGTGAATACAATCCGCGCTGTAGCACATCATACAGCGGCTGTGCTCTGCCAGGTTATCAAGTGGAAGTGAAGCCAAATACTGACCTCCTGTATGAAAGGATAGCATCACTTCAGTTTCCTTGTGCTCAGCAGTCCTGTAAGAGATATTTTTGCCAATGACAGTCTAATGCTGTCAGGATGCTCTCTCCTGTCCCAAACCTCCAGGGATTTGGTGGATCCACAATTGGCCTTCTCCCCTCCCAGTTGTCTTCAGTACATTTTCTATCTGAGTTTTGCCCTTAAGGCTTTCCATAGGACACAAGCCGAAATCCCTCAAAGTCCATGAAGAGACAGCCACTGACTTAGTGAGGGCTTAGTTCACCCAAAATTACTTCCATGGTGGAAACAACTAAAAGAGGACCTTGACTTTGACAGGCATCATCATCTCAGCCAAGACACAACCATCTTTAGTGCCAAAGACCCCTCTGGCTTCCAAAGCACAGATCTACAGGAGTATTCAGGCTTAAATCATAACTACATTAAAAGCAATAGCCAAATGAAGCCTCAACAGTTCCATGTCCAAGGTCCCCCCATGGAGGTGATTCCTCAATCACTGCCACACTATGGCTAATTCTGTGTCAGATTCACCACCTCTTCATTCATTCCAGGTACCTTTCATTCTCACTATGTCTAATCAGTTAGATCTAAAGGAATGAGAAACTAAATTATTTCATGAATAATGGCCTCTCTTAAATCTATGTACTAAAATAATGGCAATTGATTTGAACAGGCCATTTAAAACCTCTTGTATTGAGCTGAGCACATGTCCAATCGACAGGCAAAAGTCTTTTATAACAGGGTACTCTCTGTACTATCATCAATTATCTCCTAATTAAACAACGTTTCCTTGCAATGCAGATACACATCATTATTAAACATTTTGCCATCACTTAGCGGACTAATGTGGCTAATCAAACAACTTGCAGCATGAAGTTGAGCTCCTGGCATGATACTTGAAATGAGGTGTGCAGACCTCTGTAAACTGTTGGCCTATATTGACAGGAAAGATTGCTTTAAAAGACAATAGCTTTATTCTATTTTTTCTCCCCATCCTGGGGGGGAAACTGGCCACAAACTCCAATAACAAATTGCTATTGGAAACATTGATATTTCCATGCCCAAAGAAGAGGCAGTTTATTGGCTCAAAGCTTTCATGGGGTGGGAAGTGTGAAGGCTTTGTGACAACGGTTTGATCAAGGGTTTGTTAGCTGTTGTTCAGCTATCACCCATCTTGCAGGATCTTTGTTCTGAATTGCACACTTCAGATCAACAGCTATGGGAAGACATGAATCATAGAATCGTAGAATCAACCAGGTTGGAAAAGACAGTAGATCATCAAGTCCAACCCTTACCCAGGAATGCCAAGACCACCACTAAACCGTGTCCCTAGGGGCCTCATCTATATGGTTTGTGAACACTTGACGGTGATTCTACTCCATGGAAGTGGGTGATGCTTCTTAAAAAAGTTGTCTTTAAAAATAAAGCTCTCTTTTTTTTTGACTCACTATTCCCTTCCCTTTGTTCCCAAACAGCTTGTATTTGACTTCAGTATGATTTTAAACCAGTGGAAATTACTGAAGATGGGGGAAGGGAATATATTGCAATATTAAGCTACTTCTAGTTCCCAGCTTCTCCTAGATTTGTTCTCATCTATGGGTTAATATTTATGAACTGGTGAAATAAAATCTACATTAAATTGAGACAAAAGGATTTCTGTGTCCTATTAACTATGTTAATATGGAAAAATGCTATGAAAAAACCTTAAGCAATGGCTTTGTTCCATTTTTTCCGGGTAGGTCAGTGTAATACAAGAATAAAATGGTTTTCTGAAGAAATTCATGACCTTGTGGTAAAACTTCTCAGGCTCTGTTAGATGTGGTAGTTCTTATGTTGGAAAACAGTCTCCTGGAACATTTTCCTAGACTCATAAGATGCAAAATCTTTTTCCTAATACGTTTTGGAGTGTGTGATAAAATCTTAAGTATAAGAAAGTGTTTTACTTGAGGATGATGTTGGTCTCAGGCTTGCTTCTGGTGCATTTAAGTACTGTATCTGTACTTGTTAATGCTTTTCAGTTAAAGACATTTGTTTCCATGGAGTTACAGAAATAAAAGAATCACCTTTAGTGAACAGCCATATTGGAGGGATGCTTTGACTAGTTTCCTATTCTGATGCTCTGTTTTATCCCACATCTTTGCAAGTAACAAATTTTACTGCATGGTTCAATGTTGCTAAATTCACATTCTCCAGTTACCATGGATTCCTTGAGAATCCCTTCTGTACTTTCCATTGCAGTTCTTTCATATTGATTTTGAGTCTTGTGGTGGGTGTCACTAAATAGATCTTGGGTTTGTGCTTCTGGTGTAAACAGTAAGTGAATTTGCTGTTGTGCATTTGTGATGCAGACCTCTGTAGACCTTTAATCAAGTTCTCCTCTAAGTTCTTGTGTTAGAGAGGATTTGTTGGTGATGTTTTTTACCTGCGTTTCCGTAGTTCTGAGTTTTTTCAGTGTCAATATTTGCACGCAAACACTGCAGTTGGAGCATGTATTGTTACTTGCTTTGGTCAATGATCTGCTTTCCTTGAAGCCACTCCACTAAGCTTGTAAATAACTACCAGTGTACTTTGAAGTACATAACAGATTTAATGTCTTCTTGCTGTGTTATCTCTGTGTACCATTTTAAGGCCATTCTGTGATGTGAAGAGGTGTTTTGACTGAAATCTTTATCCAGACTTGTATGCAGGCCAAAGTAAATGGAATTATTTCAAACAGTCTCCTTTGGTATCGAGGCATGGCCAGACTTCAGATAGACAGAGTACTATAAAGGGTTCTGAAATGTCAGAAAAGAAACAAAAGGCTGATTCAACTGTGATTAATCATTCTTGAACTAAATACCTCGGCCTGACTGTGGTCGTAAGCGGTGCCCCTGGAATTTTATGGCACTCAAGAGCCAATTTCTTTGGCTGCTTTCAGGCATTCCAGCATCACAACTCCTACAGCAGTGAAACGCATCCAGTGGTAGCCTGGGTTCCACATCCATGGGATCCACAAAGGTCTGGCTTCTCCTGACTCTTTCACATTTCTGACTGTGGAATTAACCTTTTCAATAAGCTTGGGTTTGCTGTGTCAGCTCGAATGTGTGAGGGAAGGAGACTTAATGTGACGTGACTTCATGTGATCCTCAGTGATTTTGGAGGTATAAGCACACACCGTTACGGTTCTGCCTCTGAGCTTTGCAAGCTGTGTCACTAGTTCCCCACAGAAAGAGCTGGCATTTCTATACCTCCAAGCGTGCTCTTTCTGTTCAGCTTGCATTGAAGGTGCTACCAGCTGTCAGCCTGCTTTTCTCACTGATACTGCTATTTACCTTGAAATGGGAAAACACAATAAGCTAAGAGTGGATAAGCTTTGGAAGACTGGAGCTGTTCTGCTCAAGTCTGTTAGCACTTGTGCTAGTGGTTTTTCCAGGATTAATTTAGTCAGTTTATAGGAGTAAATATGCATTTAAATTAATACAAAACAATATTTTGCATATAAACAGGTCATAAATAGTCAACTAAATATTCTGAAGAGTCAGTACTTGTGAGAGCCAAGTTGTTGCTTGCAATAACTTGTAATCTGGTAATAAAGAAATTAAATATCTGGGTTGCAATTATCTACTCTAAGAAGGCAATAAAAGCTTTGGCAGCACAGTGGTTCTGCTCTTTTTGGCAAGACTGTTAAAAGCAAACAGCAAGATAATGGTATGTTTTTGTCTTTGTTTATAATAATAAAATCCTGAAAAATACAAATTGTAGAACTGAGGGGGGAAAAAAATCCCTGTTTGTCTTGCTAACATCACTTTTACCTGCCTCCCTTCTTCCTTCCTTCCATTTCTTCGCTGGACTCACTAGCTGCAATACTCGTCTGCGTTAGCATCAGCAGCTAAAATTGACCATTCATTTCTTCAGAGCTCTGAACTTACCTCTTATATTCCTTCTAATTACAGAACCAGCATGGTTTGGGTTGGAAGGGACCTAAGAGCTCTTGTAGTTCCAACCCTCTGCCCCGGGCAGGGACACCTTCCACTAGAGCAGCTTGCTCAAATGGTTTTGGTTAGTAACCCAGGGAAGACTACTTTGAATTACATTGGAGTTTTGGTGTTAAAACCCATTTTGATGGGTCTCATAAAGTGACTTGCCGAGACTTCCAAAAGTAGTTTGGAAGGTTGACTTGGTGTAGCTATGATAAATGCTTCTGAAAATGAAGTTGCCTTAATATTCCGCCTGGTTGTAACCAGTGCAAAAAGTCCTTATCTATCTACATATACTTTATCAAATGTGTTTTAAGTAGAAGCTTAGCTGCTTTTTGGATCTCATAGATCATATATTCACAATTGCAGTGTCAGGTTATGAAAACTACATTATTATGAGCATTAAAAAGCAGGAATCAGAAGATGCTCCCTTCTGGAGAGTAACAGCGTTATTGAATGCTGTCAGTGGATTTCTACTCAAAATACAATTATTAAAAGCAAAATACCAGTTTCTATGCCATTTTCATAGCAGGTAATGCTAGTCAATGTAGTTACTTCTTTGTGTTTCCTAAGCTGCTGTTGTACCCTGTGTGTAATTTTAAATTGCTATTGCTCTTCCTTTGTGCAAGTGTTGAACCTGTGCTGAATTTCACACAGCATCTGCAGGGATAAAACCAGTTGGAATCCCATTTTTCTACAAGAAAAAGCAGGGGTCCCATCCATGTCTTTCGTTCTTTAGTTTTCCTTTTAAATTATTTGCAGTCAGGACTTAGGTTTTTGGTCACTTAGAACTCTCTTGGGAAAAAAGTGAACATGTCCCCAGGGCTATATTTTACTAATGTCTGAAATGTGGATTTCTTTACTTAAAGTTTAGGGTGATTGAAATGTGGCAGAACTGAAGTGAAAATCATATGTATATTTACGCCTGATTGTATTATCTGTAGGCTTTTATCAGGCAGAAAATGTCTGTGGCACAGGTCTCTGAAGTGAATGAGTCTCTCTCTTGTTACTGTACTGCCCCTTGAGAAACTAAACTTGTGTCCAAAAGCAGAAATTTTTGGGGTGTATGTTGTACAAGTTTCAGTGGAATTTATCTGAATGTCATTGTCAGGGTGAAGCTGTATTTGTGATGCAAGGCCTTGCTGCAGTTTCAGCTGTCTACCTGTAACCTTTTATTTGATTGGTCTTTGATTGCAAAACAGATTTCATCAAGTTGAATAGGCTTTATTTTTTAGGGGCTTTACTTCTCTATATTGGAGAAAGAAGTGCTATTAAATAAGAGTAGGTCCTCTTAAAAATCTCTATTTGTTATCCTCTGTATGAGGCTTGGATCAGGTTACGTTATTTTCATGCAGTCTTAAAACCCCAAACATATCCCTCCACCCAAAACAAACCAGCCAAAGAACTCCCAAAAGAGCCAGTTCCCATAGAAGTTATTTCAGAGGAAGGTTCAAAGTGTCTTTTAAGTAATCCCATGACTGATTTAAATATCAGGTAATTTAAATATCAGACTCAAATATTGATGATTTACTGATTTTGATGATGATAACTTTGCTTTTAAGGATTTTGATATCTATCACTAAAGAATTTGCATATGGTGGGAATATGTTTGTGCATAAGAAGGTGTATGTTCAGCTTTCACAGTTCAGATGTTGTGATAGAGATGGTATTCACTACCTGCATATGCACATCATCAGGGATAAATTCTACACCTTTTACTTCTTACAGGAACTTTATTAACTTGGGATAACTGTACTGTTTCTTTGATAAATGTGATTTTGTTAATTAATGCAAGGCTGAAGTACCCTAAATCTAATCTTATTTTCATGAAAGTACAAGAATAAGAGGTATGGTTTGTTAAATTATAGGCCAGTTCTATACTGGTGGATGCTCTCAGAGTTATTAGATGTAATTTGCCTGTCCCTGTTAAAAGGAGCCGCTAAAAAGATTTATTCAGGATCATGTGAATAAGCCTGTGGCAAACCATCTTCTGAATGATACTAGCAGCTAGAAATTTATCATGTCTATGACTCTGCATAGTCATAAATCCATCGCTTAGTGCTGACTTGTACTGAGTCTTATTTGAAGGCTTATTTGGGGAGGCTCCATAGTAACCATCAGCAATTAAAGTGAGAACTGTAAACTGAAGTACAGAGATAAAAGAGG
Source organism: Loriculus beryllinus (assembly GCA_039877255.1). Taxonomy (NCBI): domain Eukaryota; kingdom Metazoa; phylum Chordata; class Aves; order Psittaciformes; family Psittacidae; genus Loriculus; species Loriculus beryllinus. Next base: position 1,558 of record JBCJKH010065983.1, on the reverse strand, counting down.
TGTAGGTTTTGTTTGGTTGATTTTTTAATTTTAGAAGGGGAATGACATATTTTTGCAATTCACGTGTCTTGAATTTTTCCCCTTCATCTGGGGAATCACAGAATCAACAAGTTGGGAAAGACCTTTGAGATCATCAAGTCCAGCCATAGTTCACATTTCAGAATATTCCAATTGCAGTTCTATAAATCCATTAATCCTTGCTGGTTAGTAAGTATAGGAATGCACAGAATTAAGTGTGCTTCTGAAGTTTCTAATGAGAAAATGAATTAATCTCGTGCTGCTTTGTTAGCTTCACTTCATTTATTGTTGATTTAATCAGTTTTGGGTGGTTCTCAAACACTGGTTAACATTCTTTACTTCTGATTCTTGTCTCTCTACCTGCCTCTTTGTGGGGATTCCCAAAAGTGAATGAATTTGAATATGCAGAGATGGACATCTTATAATGCAAAAGGTTAAACATCTTTATGAAGATAATGCTCTTCACTTTTCCTAACATAGTCTCCATATGAAATTGTTCCCATTCGTGCCAGTTTTCAAGTTCTTGTGCCCTTTATATCTCTCAGTGAAGTGCAAGTCACGGAAACACTGCTTAGTTTTATCTGTTCACCACAGTTACTGAATCTGGCAATGCTTGGACTATTGAATCTCTCATTTAACTTCAAATAGGATTGCTGTTACTGTAGTCTTCCTTATTTTTGCAGTTTTGCTGATTATATTAGCTCTAATTGGGCAATATTGTCAAGTGGAATTTATTTGGTCTGAAAGCCAGGAACTCCTGCTTTTCCTGGCTCTGCTGTATTTCACCTTGTGGTCTATACAGTAGGAGCTGGCTGACAAGTCAGTTAATCTCCACAAGAGATGTTTTTTCTCCAGTTTTCCAGGAAAGATTTAATGGTAGATACGTTAATGAGGTCTGGTTTTACTAAGACCTCATTAATTTTACAGAGGTCTCAGTGCAGTTCTCTAAGGTGTTACATTTAATCTAGATGACAATTTATGGTTTTGAATGATTATTTTCTTTGAGTTTGTTTAGCTGCTGACTGTACTGAGTCTCCACGTATAAGTGCATTAATGAGGTTCTATTTAGCCTCAATCCTGATAATTCCTGTAAAGGGGAATGATTTGGAACCAGGAGGGAAAAATGGAATTATAGCAAAGCAGATTTCTCAGGGGCTATGGGGGGATTATGGAGTTCATCCCTCCCTGCTTCTGGCAGGGGGGTTGGAACTGGACGATTTTAAGGTCCTTTCCAACCCTAACAATTCTATGATTCTGTGATTCTAAGTGTTAACTTTTAAGACCCGTTGTATGCCAAAGGCCTCGCTTGACAAACATATACAGGTCTCCGTGTGTCAGTGGCTATATACATACATATTCATGTGCTTCATATTCATGTGCGTATATATTCATGTGCTTTAGGGGGCCTATAAGGATGCTGGGGAGGGACTCTTCATTAGGGACTGTAGTGACAGGACAAAGGATAATGGGTTAAAACTTAAACAGGGGAGGTTTAGATTGGATATGAGGAAGAAATTCTTTACTGTGAGGGTGCTGAGGC
>JBCJKH010065982.1:0-13775 GCA_039877255.1 Loriculus beryllinus | reverse complement strand
GGTGTGTGTTTTTTCATCACCTCCAAATGATGAAAACACTGAAGTCTGGACTTGTTTTTTAATACTTGCTTTTCATGTTTTGGAAATTCCAGTTGTGTAAGTCAGCATTCCCAGGGTTCCACCTGCTTCATCTCCCTTGACTTTGTGATACATTCAAAATTGTAAATTGCTGGTATCTGGTTGAGGTAGGTCCCACCTGTACATGGGATATGCAAGATTTGTTCACGTCTGGATTCCTGCTTAAGAAGACCCAGCTTCTAGCTGGCATGGATGATCAAAGTCCTGTTGCTGGCAAGGAGGGAGAAAGATGTCAAGTACTCTTGAAAATACTGCTAGAGACATTAATACTTCACTAAGCATTTCAACATGGTTAGAGATGATGAAAGTGGGCGTTAGTGTTCTGTGTTCCCTATCCATATAGATTATCCTAGAGAGATCAGTATGCTGTTTATATAAGCTGTTTCCAGAGTGAGACTGCTCTGGAAAAGCCGTAGTGCAGCTGGCCACAGGCGAGATCAGAAGCCTGAGAATATCTATAGCTTGTGCTGACATGTCTGGTTCTTGCTTTTAACTTCGTGATGTGGACAGGAACAGTGAGAGCTGGGAGGGTCGACTTCCCCCTTGGAAGGTATCTGTATGCAGGCCTGCAACAGCTTATGCAAGCTGGTGTAATATGTTACTGTTGGAAGAAGTAGATCTTGTAAATACAGGGATCCTGTAAAACTTTGCGAACAGTGAACAGTAGCGAAGGTCACTGCCTATCTACAAAAACACACTTGCATGCAGAAATTGTGTTTATGCATGACAAAAGCGAACAGGTATCCTGCAGCTGCACCCTCCAAAGGACTGTCATTACCACCTCTACTTTGCTTCCTCTGTAGTGCCAGTCAAAAAATTGGTTTTGGTTTCAAGTAATACTTTTGAGCAAGAACTATTTTTAACTGATTCTGTATCAGTGGTCCAACCAAGAGTCGAGTGGTAGTCTGGGCATGGTGATTGGTGGATAGAGATTGAGGAGGAATACTCCTCAATAAAGCACTGCTGTGGAGGAAAAGGTATATGGAAATGGATGTTGAATACCAGTCATAATATCTTCACTTTAAAGATTTAATAATTGTCTCTTACCTTTCTGAATATTACTAAGTACAGTTGTTTGAATATATATACATATATATATATATATATGGCAGCCATGTTTGGGTGGGGAAACGACACCAAAAAAAACCTTTGAGCATGACAAGTATAACTTGTTCAAATGCAACTGAAAATGATAAGAAGACTTGTTTGAATAGAATTGGCCAGACATTCAGAATTTTCAAGTCTAAGTTCAGTATGATGCTGAAAGTTGGACTTTCCCTGGGGTTGAACTGCATCTCTGATGTTATATCATAGATTTCAGATGTCTTAGTTTTAGGAAGGTCTGAATTTGACATGCCTTATGAAAAGGTCCCTACTTATTTTGTAGTCAGGCTTATGAGTTTGTATAAAAAATGCCAAACGAAAAAAAAAAACCAACCAAAATAACGAACAAAGAAAGAAACCCAGCCCGACAACAACAAAAAAACCCAAACAAACAAAACAAACAAGAAAACAAAAAAACCCCAACAAAACCAAAACCAAAATTTAAAAACAAACAAACAAACAAAAAAGGCCACAATTTAGATCATAAAGCTCTTCTAATGGGATTATATTGATTCCTGAAAATTGCCATCATTTTAACCTCTTTTCGTTTAACATAGGTTTATTACTGTTTGATCTCAAGCACTGACTTCAGTGTGATTAAAGTGGAAGGCCTCATTTCTGAACTCCAGTCCCAGAAAGCGAAAAGTCCCACTGTTATTTAGCTCTACTGACTGAATTTGGAGCATGCTTCTAAACTGTTACTTGCTATGTATTTTCTTACTTGGAGCAGCAATCAGATTTGTAGATTTCAGTGGTCTAGTCTGCAAGAATCATATAAGGATAAGAAGATAGGGAGATAATTTTGAAAGTTCTTATTGATTTGAAATTATAAAGCCATGTTACAAACTACTTTGCTTCAGCGTTGTCACTGGCAGTATAACTCAGTTTGTCAAATTACTCTGCTACTGCAGAGACTGCCAAATTGGTGTCTTTTTTTTCTGGCATGACTCTTCTTTTCCCCATCCGCTTCATTTTGCAATGCTTCACTCACATTTTGGGCTTTATCTTTAAAAGAAACTATTTGCAAAAAAATTGAAAATACTCAGGTAGATCAGGTAGGTTTTGTATATAATACAATGTTCTAATGTTTATCTACTGATCTTGTCACTATTCTATTCTAAATACTGCAGCCGTCCTCCCCCCCTCCCTGAGATCTCCAATTAGCATATTTTGGGTGAAGTCGTGCAGCGTAACTTCCAAAGCATGAAGTGTTCCTAGGTTGATGGATGGCTGGCTTTAATGATCTTGATTCTTGACTGTGGGAAAAGCCAGAAATGGTGTAGGTGTAATTTAGATAAATCTCTGGGATGAAATACCTAAATTGAAAACCTTATCCTCTATGGACTTCGGGAAGAATCTCTCCGCCATCTTAATTTTTTTTTTGAATTCAAGAAAAAGCCCTGTGTCAGAGGGCTTTTCTATCTTAGAAGAAGGTCTCATACTGGAGTTGCTGTGGCAGTGTCCTTTAACACTGGTCATTTTTCCTTGGCTCATGGGCTACAAATGTTCTCTGTATTACATTCTTTAATTTGTTGCAAAAATCTATAATGATAAAATACTAAAATAGGCAAAAAGGAAAAAAAATCTTGAAAGACCATATGAAATATTTCTCATGAAATATGATACAGTGTTAGTTGTAAAATGTGATCACATTGCAACATGTATTAATTGGGTCATATATCTCATGCCAAGTTTCAGATCATGGGTAGTATTTGATAAAATGATAATAGAACTTGAAAGGCTAGTTTTTATGTTTAAAAGCAATACGCGTCTCAAAACATTTGATGATCAGAACCAAATTGTTGCAAGTTAGTAGGTTTAAACACACTTTGATGAGGAAGATATTTTGCTTTTTATTATTCTTAGTATAGATTAGTTTGATTTTTAAGTCTTTGTAGGCAAGTTTCTGTAAATCAGCACCTTTACTGCAATTCAAAACTGAAATATATGCAACCATTTTCTTCAGTAGTCAAAAAGGGCACGCTGAGTATAGCAAATACTACACAGTAGGACTCTTCAATCAGTCTGGATTGTGGATTCATGAAAAAAAGGAAGGATTCATTAGGCCACCTCTCAGAACTGTAAAATGAAATTCAGTTGTGGTTTATGTGTCTCTTTAGATCTCATAAATGGAGCCCAAGAACAGTGTGAATTGCCTCCTATGGATGGTTTTCCTCACTGTGAAGGGAAAATAAAGGTAAGTGAACCGGTTTTAATCTTATTCTGTGTTCTTTTAAAATCTGAACCTATGTTGCAAGAGGTCCGTGCTCAGACAATGGTGTAAAAAAAGAACAACCGTGTCAAAAAGGGAATGTTTAGGAGTTTCGCTACACTATTACTTACCTCAGGCCTCTGATACTACTGCTGCAGAGAAGTGGCATCCTATTAAGACAGGAATAAAATGCCATGTTATATTAAATGTTTATTATTATTATGTATTTATGTTATTTATTATTATGTTATGTTTTGTGTATTTATAATACTTAATAAAAGGTCTTATTATTTGTATGATGTCTTGTTATTCAGAAAACCCTGTTTTCTTCCTCATTATGAGTCATTTGGCATTCTCCTACCCCAGGGCTTGGATTCTGTGTGTACCTCTGTCCAACCCTTTTTCTGTTTCAGCAAAACATTTGTTTATGCTTCTTTCCCCTCTTTGCCAACAGTGCTCTTGGGTTCCTCCCTTCCCCTTTATTAGGAAAAGCATTCTGCCTCTTCTTGATCACAAGCTAGAGCAACCAGAACTTTGGGGTTCACAGTTAATTCTACAGAAATCCTATATTTTACTAATAATGCAGTTTGAAAAGCAAAATATGGAAAGCCATCAGACTTTAGTTGGAAAGGAAAGAAGCAAAACGAAACACTTCTTCCCTTTTTCTTCTCCCACCCCCCAAACCAATAAACCCCCCACAAAGCAAGACAAAAAACTCCAAAACAACAGACTTGCTAAATGGAGAGTTTGGAGGGTTTTTTTTTCACCAAGATACATTTCAAATGTAAGGGCACTGTTTTAGTAGTAAGGCACAAACGTGAAATGGCTGAACACTTAAACTGTATTACTTAATAATGATATCTATTTCTGATAGTGAACAGAAATAACTACCAAAATATATGTGAAATCATGTTGCCTTTTTCCTCTAAATAAAATTTGTAAGCAATAGTATTTAAAAATCCCAAAACTGTGTCTTAAATCTCTGGTCTGTGTTTTGATCCGTTTTGACAAGCTGGATGCATAGTGACTATGTAATACATTATTTGAATATTAAAATATAAATTTAAATTAATAACTTCCTTCTGCAAAAATGACAAATTCTTGGCAGAATCAGGCAGATTCCAATCTTAGTAATTGAAATGGTCTGTTAAATTCCAGAGCAAGTGTAACATGGAGGGGGGGAACAATGCTGTCAAGTCCAGCCGCACCCATATGTCTGCACCCTGATTATATTCTCTTTTGATATTTGTCTCTGCTTGCCTGGTTACCAGTTTGTATAAACTATGCTCACATCTGGTATGTAGTTACTTTCCCACCACAGCTGAATGCAGAAATGCAGTATGCTGCAAAATGTTAATATGAAATTCCTTTTTTGCTATTTGTATTTTTATCAAGATGGATATGGTCGCTTGCAGCTTTCCCCATTATGTCTGAGTTCAGTGTGAAATAGTAGAGTTATTATGTGGTACTTCAATCTAACAGACTGTGGTTTTGTTTCTGTTTCAGTGGATGAAAGATATGTGGCGGTCGGATCCCTGTTATGCAAGTTATGGTGTAGATGGGTCCACATGCTCCTTTTTTATTTACCTCAGTGAGGTTAGTAATCTGTTAATCTGCAGAAGGGAAACATCATATTTTTGGTAACTGCAAACTTTTCTCAAAAGATATCGTAACTTTCTTCGGGGAAAAAAAATTATAAGGAGGAAAAAGCTTTTAAAACAGAATTATTATGAAGTGTTTTGCTATTAATCATAAGTCCTCCAGGGGTTTCTAGCCTGCAGAATTCTTGTTTATAACTGAAGTGATGTAAGTAGCAACTCTCCAGGAGTCCATACTGGGTATCCTATTAAACCTAAGTATGAAGCTCAGTCATAGATTCTTACCTCTGCATATTTTTTCTGTTGCTTTCAGTGCAGCTCCTAGGGTAGTAGTAGGGGGAGGCATTTTAGGGAGGGCATTTGAATGTAAAATTTGAAAATTAGAATTAAATGAACGTAGAACATTCTCTGAAGCAGCATGTCCACTTCCTGCTTGGAGACTGTTCATGAATTGCAGAGTCTCTTAACAGAAAACAAAAACCCCATGAACGTCCCATTTTTTACTGAAGTAGCATATATATTGGCTAAAGGATTTGGTACCTGTCAGTACCAGAAGTCCAGTTTCGTACACAGCTGAATAGAGTTCATGCCCTGGTGGGTTTTTGTACAGATTCTGTTTCTTGTGTAACACTTTTTTTCCAAGAGCGAATTTTGTCTGTCTGTTATTATGAGTACCGTTGCTGGCTTTTAGTGTTTGTGCCAGAAAGGTGTATTTGATCACTTGACCTCTTATTACTAAAATCTTGATAACTTATAGCAGCTGATCTTGGAAGTAGTATTGATACCTAGGAGCTTACTATTTGTAAAGAACTGCAGGAGCCAGTATGGCTGCTGAATTGCAAACTGATACTAATTTTGCAGTTTCTGCAGGATTGGGGATGGGTCTGGGATTTTAAATTACATATCTGAGATTAAAACTATAGGTCTACTAGATAAGTAACTCTGTTGTAATGAAAGCAGTTTCTGTTAATTTATTCAGTTAACTGTCATGAACTTTTTTGGGGACACTGCTTGAAGCAGCAGTAATAGTTAGATGCATATCCAAAACATGTATCTGAAGAAATAAAAAAGGCTGGGTTGAATCACAGATTTGACTCACTCCAATTCTAGTACCAAGTGTTGATCTGTTTATGGGCTATGAAGCTGGGGAAGGAAAAGATACAGTATGACTGTTATGTATCCTGTTATTTATCATAAAAGCTAGAGATATGGTTTTGAAATAATCTGAAGTTGACCTGAGTTTCAGCTAAATGGTTATGTTTTAGCATTACTGGAGTTACATTTGTGCATTAGTGTTCTGTCAGCCAGCAAGTGCTTTGTGTTTTTCACGCAGATGTATTTTAGAGATGAAGATACATGTCAGCTGAATGTGAGAATCCAATATTCTTAAATGACATCTGTTATTTTGTATTTCTGTATTAAAATCACACATCTTCTGTAACAATCTTCCCTGATCATCAGTTTTGAAAACTCAGTTGATGCTCAGTTTAGCTCATCCTCATGGCAAAATCGAAGCAGATTTATAGAGGCCAAATGGTTGTTTTTTTCAAAGAGTCTAGGGATTTAATACTTTCTTTAAGCAGCAGTACTGAATTTGGGCAAATTCTCATTTCATGATGGAACAACAGAACGATTAGTCTGTGTGTATATTTATGAACTTCAAACGAGAGTCTTGTACTTTTCTTTTTTAAAGTGTTTTTCCCATGACAGAATGTAAAAGTAGTATTGGGTGAGCATGTTATTAACCTTGAGTTTAAATTTGGCATTCTTAATCCTATGATTAATGCCCAGCAGCAGAGGTTGAAAGCTTAAATGTTTGCGAATACAAGCATGAAATGAAATTCTAATAACACTACAACGATGTGGATTTATGAGGTGTGTTGGCTGCAAAGGATAACTTGGAAATGCTATTGCGAGAGTAATTTGTCAAAGTGGACAATGATGAAGAGTTGACAGTTTATACTGTGGTTGCTCAGCTGAATGATAAATGTGTCTACAGAGCTCTCAAGTAGAAACTGCTGATTTAAAATATTAGAATGCATTAGGGTGCTGGAAGGATATTGTGGTTAAGATTTTTCTACTTTAAGGTTACAGTGTAGGAGTAAGATGGTTGTGTACACATGCTTTGTTTGAAAAGGCAATATATACATAAAATTATGCACAACTTCTGTTTGAAAAGACAGAATATTCATCAAACTGTGTGTATGTCTGCCTCTAAGATCTAGTGTGACAAGTGTCAGCTCTTTCGTACTCTTCGGGATCCACTTTTTTCTTCAGAAGGAGTTTAGTTAAGGTATTATGTTACACTCACCTAGCACTCTTTGTAATACAGTTTTAAACTTGTAAACAAAGCTGTCTGAAATAATACATCATGGTATGGGATATGGGTCAGGACCACAGAAATACAAAGTAACTTGTTCACAGTTTAGTCAAAGGTTTAGGAATAAAACCCAGGGTGTCTGGGTGTCTCCACCCTGTGTGTCTGCAAAATAGAACAGCACAGTCAAAATCCAGTCTGCCCCAAGTAATCTCTTCTGAAGAGCCTGCACAAGTGCAGTTGTTAACAGTTCTGCCTCCTCTAGTTTGCTTTGGATGGCACTCCTACAAGGATGCAAGAACAACTAGCTGAGCAGCTCTTCTCTTCTCCTCTCGTGTCTTGGCTGTTTAAGCAGAATGGGAGGTGAATGTGGCAGTAGAAGGAAAGTGAGAAGCAATCCAGCAATTCAGGCTTATGTTTTTTTATTTAAAGCTGTCCCCTCTACAAACTTGCAGATAAAGCTGCAAGAATTTTCACACTTCCATCTTGAAGTTTTGCTGAAGGCACTGGCTCACTCCTGGTGCATGATATGCAACTGTGCAGTCCTCATAATGCTAGTTGTGCTGGAACCTTTGAAGACTGGAGGAGACAGAAATGGTCTGAATAGTAAAACCAGACTTATATTCTTTTAAATAACAGGGCAAGACAGGAATTAGAAGTAGCAAAAATTGAAAATCAGGTTAAGCTAAGGTTTCTGGATAGTTGGGACTTGTTTCCGTTTAGCTGTGATACAGACTTGCCCATTGAAAAGAGTTGCTTCCTATAAACTCAGCATTTAGTTATGAAAAAGACAGTTGTTTAACACTGTAATGTCACTGGCACAGTTATAATTTTCACAGATGGCACTGCTTCTGGGGAGAAATGTGAAAAAAATTAATTTCTAGACAGTACAAAAATATATTTCACTGCAGAATGTCAATTTGCAGCTGAAGAATTAAGCTTTTAAATATATCTTCTAGCAAATGAATTTTTCACACTGTTTCCCAGCTTAAGGAAAAAGATAAAAAAAGAAAGAAAGTGTAGGGGTCTTACTGCTCCTCTTCTTTATCTAGACATGTGCTTTCTCTGAGGGCTTTCACTGCCTGCCACACGGGAGTGGAACTACTGCTGTGCTTGCTGGTCAGCCAGCAGCTGTGATGCAAGCTACCACTGCCCAGAGGTCACTGCATGGATGCTTACTTGCTGGAGTCTTTGTATCTCTAGTTGCCTTTCAGGTGCAAGGGTAATTTTTGGTACTCATCTTGGAAGCAGATCCAACATTTCAAAAGACTAAAACAGTTTCAAAGACCAATCTCTAAAGCTCCTGTAGCTTCTGAGCATGTGCTAGTGTGCCATTAGAGAGAATTCTTGTTTTGAGTCCTTCAGACTTGATGGAAACAAAATCTGTGGTTTCATTGCAGGAATATTTTTCTTTATGCTGCTTCTTTTGCTTTGAGGGATAAAGCAGAAAAATATAAACTTGAAGGTGATTTTGATTGTGGGTTTGTTTCTAGAAGGCAAGCTGTAATCTGAGGCATACTTTGGTGAAAACACCTGGGAATCATAATTATACAGATTCCCCAAATCTTTTTGGGTTTGCTAGTTCAGTACCATTTGCTCACATCTGTGTGGAAGTCCCCTTTCCACAACTTTTGCTGCTTGTGTAAGCTATTTTCTGGTATTGAGGTGGGTTAATGATTTGCATTTCTTCAGTGTAGTGTAGCATTAAACCCACTTCTTTGAATTCTGCTAAGAAAATTTACAAAAATAGTGTTGTCTGTAAAGCAGCAACAGCTTGAACTTCTTCAGTCATCTTGTGTAAGTCTCTAAGAAATTTAAATGCTAATGATAGCCAGCACTTTGTCCCCAGATCATCCATTAGTGTGTTGGCCTTAAGCTGGGTGATTTGGGCTTAGTTATCTTTTCTACTTCTGTCACTTTAAACTGGGATTAGTCTGTCTTTTTGGAAAAGGCATAGATGCTAGTGTAAGAGAGGAATCAAATTTTGTGCATATTACTGAAGTTAGATTAAAGACCATTTGTTGACTGATTATTGTAAAATTTCATATTCTGGTGTCACTCACTGGGACCGCAGGTACCTAACACCCAATGTTTGAGATTGCCTTTGGAAACAACCAAATCCAAAATTACCTCTACACTCTTCCTTTTCACTAAACAGGCAGGCAGTTATCTTGCACACCGCAGATTTTGTAGCACCTTCAAATGACTACCTATCACTGAGGAAATGCTAAACAAAATATAGGTAATACAGTGTTTCCAGAGGATTTGAGAAAGTCACCTGGGAGCAGGTCTTTCACATCAAATTCTCAAATGGATTTTCTAGGTGAGTTCTCTGCCTGCCTTCACACTGCCTAATAAATTTAAACATGCACCTTCTTTCACCAGATATTAAGCACTGTTGTTCTTTTCTTGCCCACTCTGGGACTAGCATAAAATATTTAACAGTAGTACTCCACTATGGATAAAAGTATGCTGAGCAATAACACTGTTCACCTGATGTGGTAACAAAGTTGCTTTAGTTTCTCTATAGATGTGTTGCACCTGCCCTTTGGAAGAGTCCAAAATGAAGATTATCCCAGGTATTTAGAGAAAGTGCCTTTTCACTTTCTGCTTTATTACATTCCCACTGTGACTTTTTAAAAGCATAAAGGATTTCCTGAAATTTTGCATGCAGGGAGCTCCTGACAAACTGCACTTCCATTCAGCCTGGAAGATGCTCAACTACCCTAGTGGTACACATTTAACATGCCAGGTTCTTAGAAGTGTGCTTGATGTACTTGCTTTGTAATGTAGTCAAGTGCTGCAGTCTTGACTTCCCTTCAGTTTCCATGTTTCTGGGGAAGTTACTGGAACAGATACCTGCAAAGCTTCTATAAAATATGCTCTTCAAATTTCTTAGGTTTGTTTGGTTTGGGTTTTCTGTGTTAACTCGCCAATAAGCTACATGAAATCACTGTGAGAGTGGCTTGTCTATGATAAGGGATTAGACAAACTCTTGAGTTCAGTTTAAACTGAACCTAGTCATTCACACCCCAAAGCTGTTCAGAACACCAGCTTTTCACTAATATCTGAAATCATGTAGCACTTCAATTTTGAACTTCTAAAGTACCATGCAACCTAAACTTATGGAGCTAGCTACATGCACTCTAGACAGGACTCTTGTCTACTGCAATTTAAAAGCAAGCAGAGAACTTTTAATTTCTCAGGTGGACCTCGTTTCTTGAGCATGATCAAAGACTACCTAATGCATTTGATTGGCAATGAATGCAACATTAGGTACAGGAGGCACAGCTGGTCTTGTTCAAAATATGACAGCAGAGATAAATATAGTATGTTCTGAATAATAGTTTTAACATTTACATCACTCAACCAAAAAATGGTCAGTCTTTAAATCTGCAGTTACTGCTTCCCAACAGCCTTTCTTTACTAATCTTGTAGTCCGATCTCATAGCCTTCCTATTAAATCATGCATGTGACTGTGTAACAGTTGGTTGCTATGGAGAGATTAAGCTAGAGAAAGAACTGATGCTAACCCAGTGAGAGGAAAGTTGTCCCTGGAAAGGGAGAAAAAGAGTCCTGGTTCCTTCTCTGGAGACAACTTCTGTGTTTTGTCTTCAATGATCAAAAGAAATGTATAAATATGTTGAAGAGCAGGATCCAAAAGAACACTGCTGCCCTCCTTCACCTTGCTCAGACTTAAGGCTGATTGCACATGGATATTCTGTACCAAAACACAAAAGCTGAGGATTTGTGTATTTCTGATGGAGATTTGATCTAGACTCACTTTAGTGATATCATAATCCTTTCTGTCATCATTGGCAATGATGACAGAGAAAAGGTATATTAATGGAACAATACTGGATTTGTAGCTGCATAATGCAGCCTTGGCACATGCTGTATCATCCTGTTTATAATCAGATTTATCACGTCTATACACACACATATATACACGCAGACACATGCATTCTTCCCTGTTCTACATGTTATTTACTATGACAAATATTCCTGACCTGGGACAAGTTATGCTTTAATGCTGTTATGTTTTCTGCAAACTTTTTCGTAAGCAGGCCTCCCTCCCCATCATTCAGTTTTTTGTATGAGGAGCTTCCAGAAAATGTGTTACAAAACAAAGTTTCTAATTCTTCCCCTCACACTTCCTGACCTATCTCTGTCTCATCCCTGGTAGTGTCAATTAAAGCTGATAGGCTTTCTTTAGACAATCTGGGATAAGGGTGGGCACCAGATGTTTTCAGAGAGCTTGCATCATTGTTGGTGCTTATTTGTCACACAAGACAAAGGATATTGAATGCCTCCACTCAAGTCATCTGAGCAGGTTTAGATGTTTCTTACCGTTTTTTCTCCCACATCTGTAGTTGTGAGTTTGTATTCATTGAAATAAAACTTGACTTGTACTTACATCAGTGAGACTATGAAAATGGATCAAAGCTTTCACTGGTATTTGCTGGTAAAAATTTCATTACTGTCCTCCTGCATTTTTCAAAAACTTCCTGGTTTTGGTTGGAATAGAGATAATTTTCTTCCTAGTAGCTGGTACAGTGCTGTGTTTTGGCTTTAGTCTGAGAATAATGTCAATAACAAACTGATGGTTTAGTTGTTGCTAACTAGTGCTTAGTCTAAATCAAGGACTTTTCAGTTTCCCATGCTCTGCAAGTGAGGAGGGGCACAAGAAGGGAACACAGCCAGGACAACTGACCTGAAGTAGCCAAAGGGATGTTCCATACCAGAGAATGTCATGTTCAGTATAGAAATGGAGGGAGCTGGCGGGGAGGGGATGGTTGCTGCTTGGGGATGGAATGGGCATTGGTCAGCTGGTCGTGAACAATTGTATTTGTGCATCACTTGGGTTTCTTGGGGTTTATTCCTCTCTCTTCCTTTTATTGTTACTATTGTTGGTTTTATTATTAATATTAATATCATTATATTTCACCTTATTTCAGTTGTTATACTGTTCTTATCTCAACACATGGGGTTTACTTTTTATCACTTCTACTCCCCATCCCACTGGGGCATGGAGAGGGGAGTAAGTTGCTGCAAGGGGCTTAGCTGCCAGCGGTTGTTTAAAGCATGGCAAATAACTATAGCAGCCACCTTTGTTTCTAAAGAAGTTCCCATGGCAGTGGTTAATAAACTGGGTCAGAGAACGGCTGCAAAATTTGTTCAGAAATGGATGAGCACAACTAGAATTGCTGTTGTGGGTCATGTCTGGGACATGCAAGGTAACCTGGAAAGTTACTTACCCACTCAAGTTTCATATTGAGTTACAGGCATCACTGTGGGGTTCTGTATGAGAAATCCTGAAGCTTTTAGCTGAAGTGGCGATGCTTGGTTCTTTAAAAACCAACCAACCAAACAACCCACCCACCCGCTTTCTAAACCATATGGAGGTCTCGTGAAAGTGTAAGTCCTGCCGAGAGCTGTAGTTAGAAGTAGCTCCTAGGCTTGAAAATGAGCAATTACGTGTTCTGGACAGGAAATGTTTGAGTGCTCAGTTTGAATTGAATACTGGTACATTGGGCAGGGGAAGAGAGGAAAGAAAAGGCAAGGAATGAAAGAGCAAGGAAGAAGCAGAAAGTGGTTGTCTTGAAAAAAGCCAATAGCATGGTTGTTTGAATTGCTTGCAACAGAAGTAGTATGTATTCTGTTCTACTGTGTATCATTACATGGGGCTAAATTGAGGAACGCAAAGTTCATTTTGCTACTCATCTGTGTTAGTGCAAACTGTTCCTTTTAATTCTGACACAGAATATTAATCACTATTTCTGTACAGGATTTTTAAGCCATCTTTACTGAGGCTTTGTACTGCTGTAGACTTTAATTTTACATAACACCGTGGAAAAGCACAGTTAACTGGAATCTTTTTACTTGTAATACATGTAAAAATGTAACTGCTGTTGTTTTTTGGGGAAAGCTGCAATAAAACTTAGGAACCTGCTAGATATCTTGCGTAAGTAACATCAAATCAGCAGGTTTTTAATCCTGTAGTCGAAGCCTGTCAATGCTATCATTTACAGTAGTTCTACAAAGGCTGTCTCTGAAGTCTTCAGTAGCTTGTGTAGTTGTGTAGGTTGACACCACTCTCCCTTTCACCAAGTGTATGTAGACTGTTGATTATCTGTGCTTATACTGAACAGGGAAGGAAGAACTGGAGATGGAGTGTGAATCTCTATTCCCTTTGAAAACCTTGTTTTCACTGGAAGTGTGATACTTCCTGAGTACTAGGCACCTCTAAACACAGATGCTGTGACTTGTGTAGACTTCCCTGCTGTAATTTTTCACTTCTGCTTTCTTCGCTCTGTATCTTTACTCTGAAGGTGGTGAGGCACTGGAACAAGTTGCCCAAAGAAGTGGTAAATACTTCATGCCTGGCAGTGTTCAAGGCCAGGTTGGACAGAGACTTGGGTGACATGTCCTATTGTGAGGTGTACCTACTCATGACAGGGGGTTG
>JBCJKH010065979.1:11567-22835 GCA_039877255.1 Loriculus beryllinus | reverse complement strand
TGCATAGCTGCAGCTAGGGCAATGTGGAGAGCAGGGGCTGGAGGTTCAGGCGTTACTCAAAGTTACGCTGTTGTAAGGCCAGTGCAGAGCTTGACCTGCTGTGTCAAATAAGGCACAACATTAATACTCTGCTATTGAACTAGTGGCAACTTAAATGCTCCTGAATGATGAATCAGCTATCCAGCTGTAGAAGAGGACTCAAATCACATACTGAATTAATTTACCAAGAGATAGTTGTTTATTTAGTTTCAGTGCAGTTCATTTGTCACTTTTAAACTGACCGACTCTATTGGCTTGTGCATCGTCTCTCCTGAAACTTGTGAAGGTAAGCAGGAGCACGAAGTGCAGCAAATCAATATTTTTGGCTGCCTTAATGAAAAGAAGACTGCAGTATCCATTATAATCATTAGGATATAAACTGGGCCAAATTCATCTTGCTATGTGAGCAGGCAGGACTCCAGGCTAGTCTGTGATTTTAGCAAAATTCTGCTCAAGTACATTATTTTTATTCTTCTGCAATATTTCATCATAATGGTGTCAGCTCGTGTGCTGAGCGTGATGTGCCTGTGCTCCCTGAGGCACATCGGTACTGAGGAGAGGATATAGTGCAGAGATGCCCAAGGAGAAGCTATCCCGCATGGTGGATCCACACTGCACTATGCTGCCACACACTTGGTGTGGTGGCTTTGTTCTTTTTCCACCACATATGTATATAGGTACATATAGGTGCATCTTGTGAGGAAAGGCTGAGGGAACTGGGGTTGCTTAGTCTGAAAAAGAAAAGATTCAGAGGGGACCTTATTGCTTTCTACAGCTCCCTAAAAGGAGGCTGGTCTCTTCTCCCAAGGAATAAATGATAGGACAAGAGGTAACAGCCTCTGGCTGTGCCAAGGGAGGTTTATGTTGGATATTAGGAAAATTTTTTTCACCCAGAGGGTGATCAGGCACTGGAACAGGCTGCACAGGGAAGTGGTGGAATCACCATCCCTAGAAGTGTTCAAAAAATGTGTAGGTAAGTCCCTTAGTGACATGGTTTAGTGGTGGACTTGAGAGTGCTGGGGTAGTGGTTGGATCAGTGGTGCTGATCTTAAAGATCTTTTCCAACCTAGTTGATTCTGTGATCTAGCTGAGCTTGACCTGGATTTGATGTGGGGTCCACAACAGGCTGTTCTCCATTCAGGTCTGAACAGTCTTCATTGTGAGCAAGCTTGGGGGTTTACTCCATGTTGGCCAATATGGATCTCTCTGCATAGAGTATATGTGCAATTCTTGGTGCTGTGGCAGTTTGGTAAGAGATGTGACATGGGGGGAGGGGGAGCCTGGGACTTCCTTCCCACAGTGCTGCTTTTTGCCTTGTGTCATAGAGAATTGGTTTTGAGGATTGTCGTTGTTGTGTTACAGCATTCACTGCGAAATGCTCCAATTCATATGTGGTAATAACCAGAAGCATAGCGAGTGTTTGCCAGCTAGAAGTATTTGAGGAAGTGAAATTTTACTTGAATTTGGTCCCACAGCCTTGTGAATCACTTCCAAATTTGTTTCAGTGAATTTATTTTCCTTTTCCAGGAGGCAGAGCCAGTATAAATTTATAAATCAATGAAATCTCTCCCAAAATAGAAGGCAGCAGTTCCTGACCTCCTCCAACTCCATCCCTAGTTTCTCACTAGTACCTTAGCCAGCAGACTAAATTTCGTATGGGTTTACATCTCAACTCATGATTCATAGCTAAAAATCTGGTTTAAGACTTTTCTGGAGTTAAAAAAAAAAAAAAAAAAAAAAGAAGTTTTTTGTTCATAGAGAACTCTTTATTTATTGATTCCTTCCTCAATGGAGATTGAGTTTGTTGTGAGCTAGGTGTGTCATTCGAACTGTCTTTATTGGGCTATTTTATTGGCTGTTGGTATAAATGTCACAAGCTTGCCATTTAAGATCCCTGCACTGAGGAGCATGTAACATGATCCTGCCATTTATGAGTTCTCTCTTTTCTTCTGTCTCCTCCTTTTTTATTTTTGCATCCCTCTCATTTTTGGACTCAAGAGATGTAATCTATATGATGAAATATGATAATCCACAGTCAGAACTACTTACTGTAGGATTTCTTTGTAGTCAACAGGGAGAAATGGGCAATTGAGAAACATGATTCATTTTACCCTAAAGTAAAAGTAGGAAATCATTTGGATAAATCATGTCCTAAAAATGTGCAAAGGTCTTTTGTATAACTAGCTCAGAGACAGAGGTCTACGCTAAACACCTTGTTTTGGTCAGATGTCACCCATTCCTGTAGCCTGTAAACCCAGAGGGGGGTCACAAAGATGCTCAGAGGGCTGGAGCACCTCTGCTCTGGAGACAGGCTGAGAGAGCTGGGGTTGTTCAGCCGGGAGAAGAAAAGGCATGGGGATACCTTAGAGCAGCTCCCAATGCCTAAAGGAGCTGACTTGAAAGCTGCAGAGGAGCTTTTGATAAGGGGCTGCAGTGGTAGGACAAGGGGGAATGGCTTTAAACTGAGAGAGGGTGGATTTAGATTAGGCAGAAGTTCTTCCCTGTGAGGGTAGTGAAGGCACAGGCACAGGTCGCCCAGAGAAGTTGTGGCTGCACCATCCCTGGCAGTGCTCAAGGCCAGGTTAGATGGGGTTTGGAGCAACCTGGTCTAATGGAAGGTCTCCCTGCTCATGGCAGAAGAGTTAGAAATGGATGATATTCAAGGTCCATTCCAACTCAAACCATCTTGTGATTTTATGATACACTGTCAGGTTTACATGCGAGGTCATTTGTGATGACTACTCTACCAGCCTAGTTTCAGGAAGTTATCTCTCAATATGATACCCACACATAAATGTACTTCTAGAAGTAAAAAGTGGGAAGAAGGTTTTTAAGAGTATAGGGGATGAGAGTTACACGTCTAATATTTTATGATTTTTCATTTTCTGAGAATACTTTGCTAGATAGAGCATCCCACCTTTTTTTGTATCTATTGAAGTCACCAAGATCTGGTGCTTTGATCTTACTTGTGGAAGTGGGTGGTAACCTTCCCCCTATGTAACTCAGGCTATGGAAAAGCTCAAGCCATTTCTTCATCTCTAGTAGTGCTATCCGCCTGGTATGTTCCTCCACACTCCTTGCCAGTCTGCTAATGGCAGTTCTGTAGAAGGCAATTGTGTAAAAGACCTCTATATTTCCAGATTGTTGTAACACAAATTAAGGAGACATCTATTAAAGATTTTCATGGAATAGCAGTGTGCTCTGAGTTTTCATCGTAGTGATAGCTCTCATAGAGACAACTACTCTTCTGGAAATGGTCTCTGTCAGATGTCCTCTACTGCCTTCTTAAAAGCTTTGATTTTCTCAGCTCTGGTATGCACAGGCCTCATGATGTTGATACCCTACAGCAAAGTGGTGCATTTTTGCTGTCTCAACAGCTGGTGGTAAGTCCAACAGATGCGTATGTATGATACCACCTACCTTGGGTGACTAAGTACCATCTACCTCTTTTCTGGCTGCAGTGGAGACTTGGACTTCCTAACTCCTCAAAAGATTAAATTAGATGAGATCAGTCCTATCTTAAATGCTGAAGTCTTTCTTTTAATTATTTGTGGTTCAGATAAACAGCACTTTTGACTCAAGCTCCACTTTTTAGTCTGGCATGTGTTTCTGCTCTCTGCACGGTTGATGTAACAGCCTGGCGTTCAAAGAATTTCTATATTTACCCCACACTACCCATAGATGTACTAGTAATAGCAAATGAACAAAACGATTTCTAGAGGAGCAGAGAGACTAGACACACTCGGCGTGTTCTGCTGCAGTGACTTGTGTAGGCTTGGTGGGAGTTGGTATGGCAGTGCTCCAGGCTGACTAATTCCCCTGTATAGGTGGGAAGACTGAAGTAAAAAGTCTGCTGCTGCTTCTTAGAAAAGGATTGAAACATCTTCTTAAGTCCCACTGAAATTGAACACAGAGATAAAATAGTGGTATTAATGAAATGGTTAGGGGATCTTTAATGTTCTTGCAAAGCCCGTAAGTAGGGACTTAAGCAGCGCTTTCAGAACTTACTAACCTCATTTCCTAAGGTTATTCAGGAGTCTGAGTCCCCTGATTTTCACTGAGACTTTAAATTTAGGCATTAACCAGCACTAATTTTTACCCGATAAAGGCCCTCTTGATAAGAATGCAAGCTGGAGATGACCCTATTAACTTGTTATCTTTAGGTGCTTTCAGCCCTGAAATTCAAATTAATAAGCTAAGCCTGTCTTTCACAGCACTGAAATCTTGCAGGTACTATTAAATGGAGATGGAGTTCGAATTATTACAGACGACATGGTTTTATTTGCAGTAAAAGGGTAGCAGTCTGATCTTCTGTTTTGATACCATTTAAGGTACCTCAAGAGTGATAGAAATTCCTGACTAACTGTGGCTGGAGTCTAAAAAGAAGCCAGTCAGTGTTGGAAAACCCTAGTCATGGCTTCAAACGATTAATAATGGAAACTAGAAATGCCAGATGATACAGTTTACAATAAACCAGACCTGCCTGCAATGTTGTACCTATTTGGCAGAAGGGAATATATTTATTGCTTCAGACTTCTCCCATATTGTCGCTGTCTTCTAAAATGGTTTTCGGTTATTGTGTGTGTAAGTTGAAGGATAATTTCATTTATTACAATTTGAGTGGTCTGATACATATTTATATGTGGCCGCTACTAGTATTTCCTTGAAACAAAATTAAGTGAAAATGAAAATAGATTGTGGTACATGATGGTGTTGCCTCTTGCTTGTTTAATTTTATGAAAGCTTGTAGGAGCTGGTGCATAAATCCGGGCAGAGTCACCAGTAGAACTGAATTCATTGTAGAGTTTTAAGGCATTACTATTACAGATGTTCTTCATTTTCCTGGTAAGCGTAGGCAAATTTCATTGTCCAGGGCTGGTATTTTTGAGCCACTTAGTTATCCCAGGCTTCTAAAACCAGTTTTCAAAGTAACTTCAAGCCATACAACAGCAGAAGTGTCAACGGGAGTTGCTGAGAGCTGACTCTGGAAAGGGGGATGCTCATAGCAAGGCACTTGGGCAGCAGCCACTCAGGACTGGATATTGTCCATCCTCAGCCTGGCTGTGAGCAGCCTCTCTAGGAAGGAGCATGCCAAGCAGATCATAGAGCATGGTCCTGGCCAAAATGTGGTCTGTCATCCTGTGTCTGTGTCAGGCATGAACAAAGCATTCCTGGGAGCAGCTATTTCTGAATCTACACTACCACGTTATTGTTGCTCTGCAAGTTATCTCTGGCAGCTTTCAACAGTGCAGGCTTTCCTTAATTTATGATTTCCAATTTTAGGAAAGTAATTGTTAACATTTTTCTATTTCTTTAAAAGAAAGAAAAAGTTTTGGTGGAAAAACAGGAGTTTTTTTATATATTCTCTGTGTTGATAATGTCCTTGTCATTTGTAGCTGTAAATTAGTAAAGGAACAAGGCTTGTCTTGGTTCCACTGGAGTGAATTTGTTTTAACTTTTTATTTAGTCATATGAACCCTGAAACAATTCATCAGCTTACGAAAACACTTACTTCAAAGGGCCCTTAGTATCATTCTGACATCCTTTCAAAGTTTCCTAAGTGAGGCCAGTCGTGCAGAATTGTTCCATTCAAGCTGTTCAGCTTTCTTGGCTTTACACCCCATAAAACAGCTCACGGTGTATGGTTTTATAGCTAGCTGTAGTTTGCGTGTTTTCCCTTCTTTGGAAAATGTTTAGAGATTCTCCTTTATTATTCAAGATGCTCCTGGTGATGGCACATTTTGTATCAATCTTCAAGTTAATTATTAATAAGTAATGTTCAGTTTGCATTTCCTCTTAACTTTTACCACCCTTGAGATTTGTTTGCAAGAGTATTTTGTATTATTGTGTGTTACATTATTCTCTCCCTCAGTGTGTAAGCCCAGAGTGACCCCTACATTATCCTGTGCATCATCATCCTTTATATTATACCCAGGTGCTCCTGCAGAAAAGCTTATGTTCAAAGTGCTGGTGATGGGACCACACCACAGAGTAGTCAGATAATACTAGAGGAAAATTGACTTCCAGTGCCTGGTGTTCATCCTAAGCATCTGAGCACCAGCTTTCTCCTGGCATCACTTCAGACTATGTTTTGCCTTCCGGTGTGAGCAGTTTCTTGTACTTCAGAGAAAACTGGATAAAAATCCATTTTAGCTCTTCCAAGGCACCAGTGGAAGCCCAGAGGCATGGAGAAGTGATGTTAATGCAAAACTGCAAGTTTATGAGCATGTGGAGAGCAATATGGGCAGTCCTGTCTTGCTGGGATGTACAGAGCAGGGTGTTTCAACAGTGTCTAAGATTACGTGGAGCCACTTTGGTGTGCTGCCTAATCCTTTCCTGAAACAAGTCCAGAAGAGAGAAACATGAAGTGGCAAATAAAATCAGGGATGAATCCTGCTGTCTGACCCTTGCAACACATTGTGGGGCTTTATAAAGAGCAGTAGAGCTAGAGAGAGTTAATCAGGAATTTGTGGAGCAGTTTGGCACAGAGGCAGGTGGTGAGAGTGGACCGATCAAAAATAGAAGTCTACATATTAACATCCCTGCTTCAGTACATAGGCAAGCTCCAGGATTTACCTTGGAAGCCAGATTAAAGGGTACTTTTTACGAAGCTGTTTGCTGTTCAAGGACTACAAGTAATGGCTAATCCAGCACTGGCTTGGAAAATTCTTCTAGTCTTTCATTGCTCTCATTGCTGAAAAATTATGTTCTATTTTAAGGCTGTTTGGCTAATTTTAGTGTTGAGAAATTGGAACTTTTCAGGTCTTTGCCAGCAAGGTAAAACTGAAATAAAATAATCACACTCTTCCACTCTCAGATCTCTTTCTATTCATATATATATGTTTACCTGAAAATAGATGTTTGGATGAAGAGCTTCTATAGCTCACAGAACAGAGTCTTTTAATCTGTAGTCTGCTGTTTAATGTAAACATATTTGTTACATTTCATACACTTATGGTGTCTTATTAGCATTAAAGTGTTGCCAATAAGAAATAACTGACAGAAAGCCAAATGGAGTGCATGTGGGGAGGGAGTTTTCATCGCAGTTGTTTTGCATTAGGCATTTGCGCTAATGCATTTTTTTGTGGTTCTCAAAATTAAGTTGTCCACTGGCATTAACTTGATTGTTTTGTCTATGGGTAGATCCCTTCAGTTGTGGTTAGCAGATTGTCACACAAGTTGGGTATGAACATGGTGCTCAGCTAAAGGGAGGTGAGCCTGACCCTGGGTGGTGGAAGCTGGTTGGGTGAGACCTGCCAGTGGTATCTGTCCTTTGCTCAGGCAAGTGTTGCTGCAGTGCACCTGGGAAGCAGGAAGTGTGTGAAGATGTAGGACTTTGCTTGGTTTCCTCCATGCTGTCTACATTGGGAGAGCAAGAAAGAAAATGGGGAGCATGGGTCTTCTGAGAGCTGTGGTACCCTCCAGAGCATCCCCCATATAAATGATTGGAAACATCAGGACATGCTGCAGAGCTTACCTGCCTCCTCCACTTATTGATGGTTTTGCTCTTTGATGGCTGTACCATGTCCTGAAGATGCTGCCAAACTTTGTAGCCACCTTTGTCTCAGCTTTGCAGCTTGGTTACCCAAAGACCCACTCAAGAGGGAGGCAGCCTGAAGCTGCTTCTCTTAGGAAATGTTTCCAGTTACTTTGATGATACTGTCGTCTTGGAGCTGGGCAAAATGTGCTCACTATACGTATAAAAGTGAAACTTCTT
This sequence comes from Loriculus beryllinus, assembly GCA_039877255.1. NCBI lineage: Eukaryota > Metazoa > Chordata > Aves > Psittaciformes > Psittacidae > Loriculus > Loriculus beryllinus. Next base: position 15,079 of record JBCJKH010065979.1, on the reverse strand, counting down.
TGAGGTGATGGAGAAGAGAGCTGTGCAGCTCTGGGGCTAAGGAGATGCTGAGGTTTGGGTCTGGCTCAGGGTAGGTGGCTGCTTTTACCAGTGAAAATCAGGTTTTAGTTATAAACCTGAGCTCGTGGCCATTGCCACTGATGAATAATCATGCTAGCAACTGTAAAGAATGAAATTAAACCTTCCTGCTTTAATTTATGTCAGGACTAATTATGAAGAAGTGTTTACATTGGCCTTAGGGTAATCTGATTGCATGTGGTTTCAGTAGCTCTCTGCTTCCACAGTGAGACGCTCAGATCTGCTCATCTTGCACAATTGGAGCTTTAGATTTTTCAGTTTTATTAAATTTTGCATAGCAAATTAATTTGTGATTTTAGATCATTGCAGCCCATAATGAACTGCATGCATAATTATTTGTGGATTTTTCTTCTTCAGTTGAAATTTTTACTGAGAATTCCTGTTCTGGGAATGTAACTTCACACATAGGTCATTAAAAATAGTTTTGCTTCTCATCACTGGTTCAGTTTATAAGGTAAAGATTTTGCAAAAAGAAGAAAACAAACCCGAACTGTGAATCGGTTAAAATTTTAATATTTTTTTCCCCAAAAGCTTTATTTTTATATGAGAATAACTATGGGATTTAATTAAATTTGCCAGAATACTTCACAGTCCCAGAACACCTTTCATCTAAATTACACAAATTATTTTTCACATTTTAATGAAGGAAGCTCTTTGATGTACAATGTTTATGTAGTTTCCCATTTTACTGTAAGGGTGTGAGAGGTGTAGATAAGTTAATAGTTTGATTCTTCTTCTTTGGGAAGTGGGGAAATTCAATATAGAAATGCATTAAAAATAGTGGGAACTTGAGGTGTTCAGCGTCTCTGTGAATGCCACAGCATACAGTGATGGATGGGACAGATTTTTCCAACTCTCAGCATGTCTTTCCATGTGAGACCACCCTTCTTGCACTGTAGAGGGTCTCGGAGCTGATTTTAAAAGGGCTGGATTGAGATGGTCTGTAAGGATGAGCAGGTTTGTGCTGCACTGCTTCTACTGGCCATATTAGTTGTGGGTTTTTAACATTGCCTGAATTATCATTAAGCAGTAACTCTCAAGTGATGCAGATCATGGTCCAAGTCACTGTCAGTGATTAGTGCACCTTCTTCTGGGATGATCATCGTTGGGGGAAGGAGCCCGAGACAGTCACAAGGAGCAGCAGCATGACGTGATACAGGGGTAGCTGGAGTCCCTGGGCTGCTGTGGTGGTTCTATGGGCTGATGGCAGCTGGAGGGGAATCACAGCAAAACCTCAGCAGGACTCTGGGGCTCATTCTTCTGAGCATCACTTGGTGCTTTGAGCAGCTACAGCATCCTTCTCAGGGATGGAGCAGCCTCCTTCACTTCATTTTCAGTGCTGCTGTTAAGAGCCACTCACTTCATCCCTCTCTTCAAGGAAGTCCTGAACGCAGCAGCTTCATCCCATGTTGAGCTACTGATGTCGCTACCTTTGGAAGCCTCACAGACTGTTAATGTGTGATTTTTATTCCCATAGTATCAGTGATGGTGAAGTGTGTTCTGTGTGTTCAATACCTACATGCAGAGTTAATGGTGTGCCATGACGAGCAGTTACACCAGCCGTTTGCTGATGAGATTAAGTGCTTTTTTGTGAGTGTATGGCTCCTTTGCATCCCTGTGTGGCTCTGCCTTTAATGAGGTATCTTCCTTTTAGGAACTTGTAGTTCAGCGTGGGCAGCAAGCTGCTTCTGAGGTGCAAGTGTCATTCTGGAGAAAGGCAAAATAATCAGAAAGGAAGATTGTGCTCACAGTGACATTTGAAGGTGAGATGGGGACTATTTATGAGGCAGGAAACAGGACTGGCATTTAGCTGTGCTGGCTGAAAGATAAATAGCAAAATCTGTTTAGTGAATGTGACCTAATGAGTTTCGGACTTCTGACTCTAGAGTTTGGCCCCCATCAGTTTATTGTCAAAACCCATTGCTGCTTCCCTCTAAAGATGGAAGGTAATACCTAAATTATGTCTTAATTATATAAACTATAAAGATTGAATTTGTTGATGCTGAAAGCGGAAGAAAACCTGCTCTGCTGGTGGAGGTCACTGGCTGTAGCCATTGCTGCAATGCAAAGTGCTGTATGAATTGTTAGGAAGACAGAAGGGTTCGTGCTGTCTTTGTGTAAACATACCAGTGTTTAAAACCTTTTGCGTATGTTTGGGCTCTTTCACAAGGTTTGCCTTTAATTGCTTAATCTTTCATAATGAACATTAATCTGTCACTGGCAAAGATAAAATCCAGCTAATACTCAGAAAATCTGTTTCTCCTTCTCAGTATCCACAAATTAAAACTCGTCTGGTATCAGTTGGAAGCTGTGTCTAGAAATTGAATGTGGTTAGGGATAACTGTGTGGTCGGTCACAGGGAGGGTTACTAGGCTGCTTTACACTGTCAGTCATAATCAAATCTACTTTGACAAGAGAGTTTTGATTCTCCTTGAAATTTCCTGGAGGGGATGGGAACCTCTGGTGAAGGAGCTGTGATCCCCTTTTCCTAGTCGTCTGGATCCAGGAGATACTGCCTTCCCCCAGCAGAGTTCCTAAAGGGCTGATGAATACAGGAAAACAAAGAATCCAATTTTTTGTGTATTAGCTTGAATTGCTTGTGAAGAATCCCATCTTTTCAGTAAAATAAGGGTTTTCTTCCGAGCTCCCTTTAAACCTGGCATTTATCTGTTCTGATCCCAGTGAAGGCAGCCTGTTCCTTGTCCTGGCTGCTGTTTTCTACCTCCTCCCGGCATTGGCTCTGGTTTTATACCTAGCCACTTGGTGAGCCAATTCAGGAAAGCAGTAAGAGAAGAATTAATCTCTTCTTTTCCTGAGTGAGGGGATTAATTCCCTGATTGGATTTATGGGACCTACAAACACTTGGCATTGTGATGGAGGTAGAGTAGGAGATGAGGTACAGAGCTAAGACCTGTGTTGCCCTTTTAATGTTTGTGACCCTATAGGCTTGAGAGCATCCATGCACGGAGCTGTAGAAGTATAACTCATGTCATGTTCAGCTACTGCTGAACCCAGGACACTCATCCTGAACCATAAATAGACATTTACAACTTGCCCATATAGAAAATCTGTAATTCCATGTTTTGTAGAGGTTGCTCAATGGAATGTTATCCTAATAAACTAGAAGGAAGATGGAGAATGGCTTAGAAATAACATGTGGCGAGAGCTGCTGCTTTGTCCTGGTGTGAAAGAATCAGCTGTGATGGAGCAGGCAGGATGTGTGCACAGATGGGGATTCAGTGCGTTAGCTGATTAGGATGCTTATTTGCTATGTGGTGTTTATGGCGTGGGCCCCTGAGCCTCGAGCTGAAATCACAAGTCACAGCAACTATCAAGTTGCTCTGACTCCTCTGTTCCCACAGAGAAAGAGCTGGGGGAGAAATCTAATGCTGGACAGATGCAGTACCATGCGAGCTTTCAAACGGTGCTACCCA
>JBCJKH010065979.1:0-11267 GCA_039877255.1 Loriculus beryllinus | reverse complement strand
CATTTTCAGTTTACTGATTAGGAAGATTGCTTGATGAACTAGAAATTTATTTTGCAGAATATGAGCTTAGAGGTGAATGATGCTTCGAATCCTGATTTACTGCAGTGTTGGGTGGAAACAAAATACAGAATATATTTCAGGATCAAGTGAGAAGAATCTTTATTATTGTTTTGTGCCTGCTCTAACCACTGTGTCTGTTTAGCCTGGCCAAGGGACTGGATGTAGCTCCATGCTCCAGGTAGTCCAGGGAGCTGATGGCCAGATGTGGAAAGGGCTGTTGGAAGTTTCCCTTGGTAAAACATTCCTTGTAAGAAATAATGGCAGACCATTTTGGTGGACTTGGGAGTTTCTGGACCATTGTGGTCCTACCTTTCAGGTGCTGTGGGAAAAGAATGCTTAGGTGTTCCTGAGTCAGGTAATACTTTCAGTGATACCAGAAGTAATTTATGGAGGGTACAGTGTGAGATGGGGCTCTGCTACTAACCAGAACCAGAGATTCTGTGACAGATTATCCCCTAGAGGACCTCCAGCCCTGCATGGTTAGTGGTGTGCCCAACTGCAGGACAGCAAACAGCAAAGCATGCCAGAGAGATGCAGCTTTTGCATCCATGGCATGGCTTGATCTGTATAACATGAGCATAGCTGTGTGGGAAGGTTGCAGGCGAGGGTGAGCACACTGGGAGCTTGGTTGATGCTTCTCTCTTTGAGTAGTTTCAGCAGCTCATAGCTAACCTGCCTGCTTATAGAGTAGTTTCTATGTCAGTAAGGAGCCCTGCCATGGTGTCCTTGTTTTAAATCCAGGATGAGGCTCACCAGAGAGGTGACAGGAATTAATCTGAGCAACTAATTCCCAATTTTGGGCTCGGGTCCAGGTGGTTCAAACAGCATGCTGAAGCCAGGGAAGCACATTAATGCTGCCTGCAGCACGTGATATTTTGGCTCAAAAATTTGCTGAAGGAATGTGTCTAGCATGGCTTCCCTTCCTTGCCAAAGCGTTTGCTGTGTTACATGGCATAAGTGACAGTAATAGGTCTTTTAGAGAAGGATGCTCCGCTGTCTCATATTCCTCCCATTTTTCCACTGTTTCAATAACCGTATTGACTTCTATCCCGAAAGCAGAGCTGCAAACCTCTCCCTTCTTTCATGTGATGTGTGACCTTCTCTGCTTAATTTGAATTTTTGTTCTGTTTTGTTGTTTTGTGGGGTTTTTGTTTGATTTTTATGTCTTACTTCAGTGTATAGGAGCATCTTCCTTCCAGTGCAATCTAAAATTCAAGCTATTCCCTATCAACCCCCCCTATTTTCTCCATGTTGCAGTGCTTTAATTCCAGAACCTATTTATTTATTTATTTGTTTTAGTTTTTCACAAATCTGAAGCTAAAATGCACGTTGGAATTCTTCCTGCAGATATCAGGAATCTATTGGTTGTAGTGGTTGGGAATAATCTCATCTGCCAGTGTCACAGCCCAGCCTGGTTGTGGGATCAGCGCCTAAGAGGAGATGCCTAAAGATCAGGGAAACACAAAGATTAGTGATAATACAACTTTGGTTGAGTTGCTTGATGTCATTGAAGTTAATTTATTTATTGAATTATGTGTTTTATAGATGTGGGAGCCTTGGGATGGGAGATATTACAAAGACGTTAAAGAATTATTAAACTACACAGCAATAAGATGTCTTTCCCTGTCCCTAGTCATTCATATATTGTCCTTCTTTTTGCATGTGAAAATGGCTTTTGTTTCTAACCAGCCAGTAAGGAAGTAGGTCTCTAGGTAGTGATATTGCTAATGGTGATAAGCAAAGGCAACATGGGGAGGAAACGTGCTGAAGCTAATATTCCCTGGTCCTTGTCACCAGCCTCTGGTTTGACTTTTTCATTTGCAGTGGTGATGAGTGATGTTAAGAGTGTCTCCTGGGCAACATACTGCCTGTGTGGTGTGATTTATGAACTAGTATTTTAGAGGAGCTGCTTCATTCTGAAGAGGCCTTTAAAAACACACACAAAAGTTGGGAAAATATTATCTGTCTTTTAAAAACAAGATTCATGAACAGATGTATATATCTATTCTGTCACCATACAGATGGGCAGAAAATGTTTAGTTGTCATGGCAGCGAAATGTACAGTATTGCAGATGAAAAAGAAACAGGAAACCCCCCCCCAAAAAAAAATTACTGTCTTTCCAGTTGTTATACCATGGCAGCAGCTGCTGAATTTGAGTTTTATTGTCCTGAAACTTCAACTCAGAATCCTCCAGACCATGTTTCTCATCAGTGGCGATATCTGCGTCCTGTAACCTTCTTGCCATTTGCCTTTAGAGCTCTTCACCCTGGGAGGCACTGGCCTTTTCATCTCTAGTTATGTATTTAGATATGGTTTCTCTCTTGGGTGGGAACTGGGCAGTAAGCAGTACACAGATATCTCTGCCCTCATGAAGAAACTCCTCAATGAATTAATGTTTCTATTTTGCTGTTAATTGAGTTTTCCATATTGCTGAGTGTGATGGGTTACACCCTTGATGTTAGGGTGTTTAGGCAGTAATCAAAAATCTGATGTATTTGTATATAAAATGAGCAGAAGGAAATTAGTGTATTTGTATTATTCATTGGGGTATTCTGCTCTGAAAAAGCAGTCTGTGAAAATGAGATGAGATAATTCAGATCACTGTGTTGTAGTGGTAGCTTGGGAAGTGTCCTTTGCAAAGGTCCTTTGCTCACCAGCATGGGGTCAGGTTGTGTTGCTCGCCTCTAGACCTGACTGCTCAGGCTGTGGCAGTGATGGACCTTGAGGGTGGCCTTGGTCCTTCCATAACATCTGAGATGGGCATATGAGCACCCATTGTGTCTGCATCCCTGTGGTGCTGCTGTTTCACCTGGCTCATAAGTACAAGGTATGTGCTAATATCAGCAGGAATGAATGGGCACATGAAGGGATAGTACCAATTCAGTTGTTGTTTATAGTAAACTAAAGGAGATTTAGGTTAGATATAAGGAAGAAATTCTTTCCTATGAGGGTGATTAGGCCCTGGTACAGCTTCCCCACAGAAGCTGTGGTTGCCCCATCCCTTGCAGTGTTCAAGGCCAGATTGGACAGAGCTTGGAGCAATCTGATCTGGTGGATGGTGTCCCTGCCCATGGCAGGGGGTTGGAACTGGAGGATCTTTAAGGTCCCTTCCAACCCAAACCATTCCGTGATTCTATCATCGAAATTACTTCTACTGCCATGTGCTGCTTGATGCTTTTAGACTGATCATTAAATTGTTTTCCAAGAAAGAGAAGTGAGAGTTTTATCTTCCACCTGACTTCACTTCTGAGTGCTGGTACCAGCTATCTGCTCTGTGGGTTTTGTGTAGTATTACCAATGTTTAGGGCACATGCTCTTGGTTACTGCAAATGCGGTGTAGACATTTCCATTTAAATGACCATTTTCTTATCCTTAGCTGCTTGAAGCAGCGTTACATTTTTTGAATAAATAAACAGAGTGCCAGGCTTGCTGAAGGTCAGAACTGTTTACAGAGCTCTTCCTTGCTTTGCTTTTGTTTTCTCAAAACAGAGAAAAAAAGAAACTGGGATTTCTGGGATTTTAGGATTAGTTAATGTATTTACCCAGCCTTTAAAAGGTAATTTTCATGGGATAGAAAGATCTTGTTTACACTGTGTATAAAAAGATTAAAAGGAAATAATTTAATTGTGTAAAACTATTAAGTAATCTTGTGCCTTCTGCTCTGAACCTATTGTACCTTCAGCTGTGTTGCACTTTCTATTTTTGCTTCTTCTTAATCTTCAATTAAGTAGAAAGCTTTCTCCCATTTTTTTAATTCTGTGTCTTATTCCCTTCCAAGCCCTTCTCCAGCAATATCATACATACCCTGTATGTATGTATGTCCTCTTCTCTTGTTTCCTGTCTTGGGGTTTCTTATTGTCCCTGCCACCGGCATGGAGCCCTGATTCAGTTAAGTGCTTTTAACCTATTGAAACCACTGGGATTTAAATACCTGTCTGAGTGTTTTGGAATGGGATTAGCCTTACTGAACTCAACCGTTTTTGAAAGCTGTTTTCAGTCTCCATCTTCAGTTGCAAAAATGGAGAGTTGAACCAGAGAGAAGATGCCACTGAGAAGAAAGATGTTCGCTCAGTCAGCTTGCAACCACTGAATACTGAAGAGCTTCTGTTGGTATGGTTTAGGCTTTCAAATTCCTCTGTAATTTCAAATGCTTATTGCCGGAGTTCAAAGCAAACGAACGAGTCACAGAACTGGCCCATCATGATAGTTCCATCTTCACCAGCACAATCTTGTTCCTACCTTAGGAAGAGCAGTGACTGAACATGGAGGAAGAAGTTAATAGCCATCCTTGCCATGATGTAAGTGCCAGTGCTTTAGTTCACCTAATATGAAAATGTCCTTGCTGTGGACGATTTCTCTTTTCCATCTCATCTCCTCCTCCTTTCCCATCTCCTCCTCCTTTCCCATCTCCTCCTCCTTTCCCATCTCCTCCTCCTTTCCCATCTCCTCCTCCTTTCATGATCCTTAAGTCTTTAGTCCTTGTATACAAGATACCAGCACTGTGATGTCTTCTGTCTTTACTCACAAAATAAAGACTGATAAGTCTTTGTGTTGAATTCCTGCCAGACCCTCACATTGCCTCTTGTAACAATCTCTTTCTGTCTTCTCCTAATGACTCCAGGCTTTTCTTTCTGAGGGTGGCAAATGGAGTGGTAGCTACCCTTGAAAGGATGTCTCCTTTCATGGACCTAGAGTCTCTTCTTTCTTTTATTAACCAGCTTTGTTGTACTGTTACTGTTTTTCAGAGTAGCCCATGTAATGAAGGAGCACAAGTGCCACTGAAAGTCAGATTTGCTAAATATTTCTTTTTCGTTAGGTTTAAAAATCCAACCTTATTTCTATATGGGTAGTAAGGTCAAGAATCACAAGAACACCGTTGTCCTCATGCTTTCCTTGTGCCTAATTTTATGTGTTTCTGGGTCAGACTTTGTATTTGATCTTAACTAGGGCCAAGTACTTCACTGAGCTTAGTCCTAAGCTTAGTCCTTAGCTGGCATTTACTCTACCTCTTCCATTGGAAGGGTTCCTCCAACAGAGCATGGCTCATTTTTCAAAGGTTCCTGCCATGGCTCTTGCTCAAAGTGTGGCAGACTGCATCAGTCCTCCAGATAGAAAACTCCAACTGTTATTTTTCAATATGTGTGCATATTACTCGTGATCATTGGGTCTGATTTTATGGGTACGTGCTAGAGCTCACTGCCTTCTTAAAAATGCTCATGCAGCGTGGAAAGATTCATGGATATGAGCCCTCTCTAGTTCACAACCGGTAAATGAGCTAATGATGATACATCTTCCCCTCCCTGCTGCACTCAGAATTTTTATTACAAGGCCAGTGTCATTTGTTTTCATCTCTTGCAAATCCTCCCTACATCCTTCCCCATCCTCATCATTTCCTTCGAAAAACACCTACTGCAGTGACCTCCATTTGACTGCAAAATTGAAACAACTAATCAGCAGGGCTGGTATCCATGAGGTTTAGGAAGCGTTGTATCGTATAGACCCCTTTCTAGCTACATTAGCCCTCAAAAGGCAGTGCTTACATTTTTTAAGCAGTCCAGAGGCAAAAATCTCCTTATATGTGAACATTACATTCGTTCTTAGGAGTCAGTTTGAGTCTGTTTGCAAAATGCAAAGTTCACCATTAGTTTAACCCATCACCCACCCTCTGAGCTAGTAGAAGTCGTGTAAGGTTAAACATGTTCAAATGAAGAGCTTTGTGGGCTCAGGAGTATCCTGCATGATATTTTCTGTGTGAAAATCTTAATTTTCAGGATTCTGGATCCTGAAGGAGGGAAGGAAGGATCAGGAAAGATCTTGGTGTCCTCTGTAGAGTGAGCCCCATGATGAGTATCTGCTTTATAAATGGCACTTCTACATGCCCATAGCACGCAAAGCAGTCATAAATCCTACTTTAATGTCAAATGCTTGGGTGTACATAGCTCCTGTTTCAATAGGAGCCAGGATGTGAAGACTGGAGCACGTGCCAGTCTGAGTTTTGGAAGGTGATTTGGGCAGGTCATGCTCTTATCTAAAGAAATACATTTCAGCTGAATTTTGAAAAGGACAAGTGTGTGTCTGCATTATGAATTTAGTAGTTAATGTCAAGAAGTGAAGTATAGGTTTGGCAGGGCTGTGTCATAGATGTCCATAAGAGGCTCTGGCAGCCAGAGCTGAACGTAAGAGCAGATTTGTGGATTAACATGCCTGCAGAAGAATTGTTTTGACTTTGTGTAAGATTTGTTAAAATGTATTTTATTCTGTTTTGGTAGTGGTACGTGACTAATACATTGGATAAATGCATGAATACAGAAGCCTGCTGAATGGGGTATTTTATTTTTTTTTTTTAATATAAATAATTCATTTCTGACTTTCTTGAGTACTGGATGAAGTCATCAAAGTCAGTGATCAGAATTACTTTGACCGCTCTGGTCATTTTATGCTTTTCCTGACCCATTGCATTATGACCTTGGGCCCTCCAAATGTGGGGATGTTCACCATGCAATATTTGTGTTACTAGCGCAGGGATGTATGACTGTGTTTGGACAGGGCATAGAAATTCATGCTGCTTTTTCTTAGAAGTATTTTTGATAATCAAAGTGCAGGAAGCCTTTTCCCTTCTCTGTTTTGGGGAGACTTTGTGCACAGATACCTGCTTCTCGTTCCACAGCGCACAATGGACTGATTAAGGATGATGTCCTTTCTGCCACTCTGGTACCCCCTTCCTCAGCCTTTCATTGCTTCAGTGAGGTCCAAGTGTCTGGCATGGTGACAAATAAGCCCTTTCACACACGACTAGTTCAGAGAGGTGAAGCTGAATCCTGACGTGTCCCTGGGCTCTCCCTGAGACCATGTTTTTAGCTGAAGTTCATGCATTTGTTTAAATAATTATATTTTTAGCATATTAGGGGGCCCCTTCCTTCCCCCCCTTGTCTTCATACCTAATTAGTCATTCCCTAAGTAAATACTGTGGTGCCTCCCAAGTTGCTCGCGCCATGAGAGAATGCAGTTCTCTGTCTCCCGAATCCGATCTGGTTTGTGCTGCATGGGAATGATGGATTTGTCTCACAGATAAATTTAAAGGGAACATTTTTCATAACTGTTTAGCTTGGGGCGTGTTTGTGTTATTGAATCAAATCTCACACTTTTGGATGTTTCTCTTCTTTTGGAGGCTGCTACTGTCTCATTCTTTGAGGAAGAGCGGAGTAGCATTTCTTAGTGATGGGCTCCTTGGTCCTTTGAGGGTACCGTTCTCTCTGAGCTACCTATTTCTTACATTCCAGCAATGTGGTATAATTTGGTAGCATTTAGCTCCTTTCTGGTTGACTACCAGTTCCTAAACTGGAAAATAAATGACGTTATTTCAGCTTTAATGTCCTTCATATGTCTCACACTTTGGGAATACATATTTAACTTTCTGGAGCATTGCTCTCTGGAGTTAGCAGGCAGGAAATGCTCACCATGAGATAAAGGTAATCAAATGATGAAACTGCAGTCACACTTTGAACTCCTGATTTAATGAAAAAATCACCCAAACGATAAAGTGTGTAATTATGCTGATTTTCATGACATTTAGGTCACAAATGGATTCTTCCTTGTGTACGGATGACATCAATTAATACCTGCTGTAGCTTTCTGTTAAGACAGAGATTTAACAATGCTTTTATATTAAGTGGGCATTAATTCTTGCTAAATTGTGGAGTCTTTCTGTATTACTTCTTCCACTCAAATACCTGGAGACATCCTTCTTTGTAGTAGTGCTAGAATAAGGTTGTGACATGGAAAGTTCCTTCTACTGAGGACATATCTTGGGGATTAAGTAATTTTAGCTTAAAAAAATAAATATTTTCAACTAATTTTATTTTCCATTTTGATGAAAGTATAGATTTATATGGAATATTTTATAATGGTCATTTCTGTATTGTTGGAAGACAGCTGTGAAGGATGTAGTTCTCTGCTTATACCCAAAAGGTTTAAGATACAGAAGACCAAAGGAGAGATGCCAAATTCCCTGGGCTAATCAGAGCACTTAATTGCTAGCGTCCAGAATGAAGAGGGCAATGCTGCTCTGTTTTATGCTGATGCAAATCTGTCTGCTCTGCTGCAAAGGTGTGGTACATGACTAATGTGAGTGCAGAAACTGGAGTGGATTCACAGACAAATACAGTCCAGGCAAATTCATAGTACAGATAAAGGAATCTTTGTACCCTATGGTAAGAGCATTGCACAACTAAATCAAAAGCCAAAGTCCAGCTGAGACTAGGAGGACAGTAAGGATCCGGGTTTCTGATGTCCTCTTGCTCTTAGGTGAACATTTTTTGCCCTTAAAGTATTTTAAGCACTTTCAAAGAAATTACTGTTTCAGTGGTATGCAGTACATATAGAGTATGTAATAGGATATTTTATATATATATATAAATTTTACATATGTTTAAATATATGAAATTGCATAGTAATACTTTTCTTCAGGTTCTTTATAAATCTCTCTAGAAGGCACTGCTTTTTCTCCCTTTAGTGTCATGTTTTGAACATCCTCCACTGTTATTACTCTATGATATTTCATTAATTCTGACTACATTTTGTTGGCTCAATGATAAGCATGGTTCTTATTTCTGCAGAAATGCTAATAAAGGATGGCATGCCATATTTGGGATTTTTATTGAATCTAATTAATAACAAAGTGAGTCAATCAGGTAACATTCACCTTGAACTTTTTCCTTGAAAGGGAGATAATTTCTCATCTCTTGCATTTTTGTATTAGGCAGAAAATTTCAAAGTACATTCTGGCAGCTGCATTTGAATATCTTTGTAGAATCTAGTTACATATTCTGTTTATAACCTCTGCTGCTAAGTGATCTAATGAGCACAATACCCATCTCTTGCCATATTTTATCTTTCTGATTCTGTACAGTCAGGAAATATATCTGGATTCATTCACCATGTAGAGCCATTGTCAGTTGGTGTTATTTAATATGATTGGAAATAAAATAAGCTTCTTTTAAAAAACATTAAGTGCTGACAAATTATCTTTTTCAAGTTTAAATCCTCATATTTTGCACTCTGAAGAAACCCTTCATTTTAGGGCATTCAGTAGGAAATTAGATCAGTGCTGTAAAATAATGACAGTATTTCACAGCTACGCACTAGTTTATATTGCAGGGTAGCGCATATGCAAAAGTACTCACTTTTTCCCTTAATGGAGCAACTGAATGTGGATTTTGTTGGAGTGTTGCCAGCTTCAGCCAATTTTCTGTATGAACTATTAGGACAAAAGAAACTCCTTAAAATAGGTATTCAGAACATGATGTTACAGACATAATTCATAAAGCTGCAGGAATGATTTCAAGAAGAAAAAGTAAGGCTGTATAAAATTACATTATAAATCTCGAGCCAGGGAGGGGAGGAGTGGGAGGAAGATGTCAGAAACATAAAGAAATTACCCTGGTCTTCAGGGAGAGAAATGTTAATCCAACACTGAGTGTCTTTGAAAACTTCACCCTTTAGTATTCATATACTCATGACTCTGCCTGCAATACTGCAGACTGAAAGTGCATTAAGAGTATGATTAAGTTTGCAGAGTCAGAAAGCTTGCAAGTTAAAGAACTGCCTGTGTAAATGTAGGCCACTCTGTTTGTAGTATCAGGCACTATGTAATTATACTATCAATATTAGTAGTAGCATATTAGCATTATTTTGATTATTGGAAGCACAGTTTCTTGGGCACTGTTCATTACTTTGCTTTCCCCTTGTCATTCATTCGGGCCTGATTCACTATTTTTAAACATTCTTGAGGATCATCTCCAACAGGACAAATTCCATTATATTAGCCAGGCTTCCTTTGATGCGTTTTGCTCGTCACTGTGTGTCTGTGTTTCTTATCATTGGGCGCTAATTTGCTGTGGAAGTTATGGTTAAGATTCAGCCCCAGGTTGAGACTTGCAAGTGTAGTTATGTGGGCTTGACATCAGGGCTTTCTGAGTATGAGCCTGATGAAGGGCTAGCAGAGTTATTTCATACACCGTGGCATTGCCTGCCCAGTCTCCTGCCAGAACTGCAGAGGAGTATCGGTACGTGCATGATTTCTGGCACATCTTCCATTCCCTTGAGGGTATCTCAGATAACATCTGGGGAACATTCAGTATCATTGGATGCCAGTGAGGAGGGAACTGGATTTTTGGATATTCATTGAGCATGAGGTGAGTGTAGGTGTTCGGCTCACATGGAGACACCTCATTTAGGAATCTGAATCTGGACTTGGACTCCATCCTTGATGTTAATGTTATTAACACATTGCACATGGGGAGCAGAGGCCCAAAGAAATGAAGACAGAAAATATGCAGGTTTTTTCTTCTTGGCTGGCAACTCCTCACATTGCTTCCTGAGCACATTTTGCTCACTCTGTGAGCATGGGATGCCCTTCCTTATGCCGCCTTCTGCAGCGGGATCCAGCCTGGACAACATCAGCCTGGAGCAAGCTCTCCAATAACTCTGGTTGCCTCTGTACCTTACTGCCACCTCTGAACCATTCCTTGATATGAATCATGGAAATGCCATGGCCTCATAGAAAGTATTACTGATTTTTAGCATTTAAAATATTTTTCACCAATACAATTCTTGTTATTAATTTAAACTGAACTATTGGAAAAAGGCTGAGTTGAAGGCAGGTATGTGGTAGAGATGGTTTAGTGAAAAAATATTTAGTAATAGGGCAAACTTTCAAACAAATGAAGAGAGATACTTCTGAAATTAGTTTCTAGCAATTTTATTGCCAGTAGAACAGCCCAACTGTTTTAGCCAAGCTAATAAAATGTGTTTATAAAATTGCATGTGTACACTTATTTTATGATATGAGGAACACCAAGCATGAGGACTCCAGTTTTGCAAATTGGCTGTTTCCCTAAGTTATGTATAGAAATAAACTACATTTAATGATTGCTGTGAAATGCAGTGATTGCGCAGGGAGAGCAGACATGGTTGTAAAGATAACGCTAAACTGAAAAGGTGACTTGTGATGCCTGTAATGAGATTTGTTGTTGTTAATCAGCATATGTTAATCACAGAGGATTTTTTTTTTTTTATTAGAAGCTGCTTGAAATAGTTGTCATATTTACTAGTAATCTTCTTCACAGTGGTATTAAGTGTCAGCACACTTTGGTTTTACCACTCTTGAGCTTCTGATGCCTGGTACTAACATCTTTTGTTAAGTACA
>JBCJKH010065978.1:0-21108 GCA_039877255.1 Loriculus beryllinus | reverse complement strand
CATGGTTGGCTTTCTGGGCTGCAAGCACACATGCTGGGGCCTGTTAAGCTTCTTGTCAAGTCTTTCTCCTCAGGGCTTTCTCAGTGAAATAGTATTCTTCCTTTTTAATTAAGTTTGTGTTAAAGAACAAAAGAAATACATGCCAATATCTTCAGCATTCCTGAGAGAAGCCAGCACTAAAAAAGTCAAGTATTAAACCAGTGTTGTCTGATTTCACACAATGAGATCAAATTTGGACTGATGTTGTACTTTTTAAGCCTCTCACTGGCTGTTTCTTGATGCCTGTAAATTGATACCATGCCCATTATCCTCCCAGCAGTGGTATCTATTGTCAGTAACTATGAGACGTTTCATTTCTTGAACAATTGCTTCACAGATTGATTTGGTTTAAACACTTAAAACTACAAAGAGGTCAGTTTTAAAACAGAGAGGCAGACAGAACTTCTCAAACAGCACATATGACAACAGCCTAAAACTCCACTTTAGTGGAGATGTTGATACACTTTTAAGGCAGTGCATATGCATGACTGAATTGGTGTATTTTGAAAAGCTGCCTTCCTTCTGTTGGAATTACCATCTTTCTGGATTAAAAAACACAAACAAACAAACAAAAAAGAAAGGAAAAGCTGGCTCACTTACTGTCATTCAAGAGGTGACTAAAGGCAAGTGTAGATGTGCTGGCTGGTGGCAGGACAAAATTTACCTTCCTATCTCAGTAAGGAGCTGACAATATGTTCCCTACTGTCACCTCCACCTGCAAACCTGGCTGATGTGGATCACGTTTCCATCAGTCAATGATCTAGCAGTATTCTCACAGTCAACTGATGGAGTGTCTTTCTTAAATGTATCAGTAGTCTGTGGTTGCATGAATACACACTGACACTTAAGCAAGTTTTGGCACTGTCCCCTTTTGTCACTGAGATTTTATGTACAAAAGGGCCATTCTTCAGTGACGCAGTAGATATTAGCATACACGTGCAGTGTGCATAGGCATCATTCTCTCTGTGACAAGGAGATTTCTTTCTTTCTATACCTGGCTTCCTTTCCTCAGCTTTCTTCTCATCTGTCCACTGAGAATCACTGAGTTTACATTCTGCATGTGTGACCAGAACTTGGCCTTATATCTTTCGAAACACAATTGGCATCTCTTTCTTTTAAAGCTAATATATTTTTTTAGTTAAGAGGCAAAAACAAAACCTTTTTTTTGCTCTTTACTCATCCTTCTACTGCATCATCTCTGAAATAACAACGGGTTGTTAGTACTCTATGCATAGACCTAGTAAATTATTCTTAGCACGATTTTTGCAAGTATGCTTCAAAGTAACTAAACATATTATGTATAAGAACATCAGGTGCCACAGTGCTGTAACCAGCTATTGCCCCCTTATAAATGAATCTGTTAACAATTTCAAAGGCATGTTTTTCAACCCTCTCCATAATTCCACTGAAATCCACAGGGCTGCCTGGGCTGGAGGAGAAGTCACCACTTCACCCACAGTAAACGGATGTAGCTTGAGTAGATTCACATATGGAAGAGGGAGAATAAAGACAATTCAGCAGTAGATGGAGGGATTTTTCCTTCCCTAGGGTGCATTTCTGAATGCTTTCAGCCATGATGTGCATGCTGTGGGGTGTGGGAAGGAACATGTGCAGTCTTGGGAGAAGCTCCTCATTAATGTATTTCTGACCCTTACTCTCTCTCTTTCTAAGCAATACTCACTGCTGACTCTCAGGAGTATATATGGACCAAAACAAAAGGGTATGAACTGGCAAGGAGAAGGAAAATTAATTAAAAGAGGGCAAATGCCGTTTGCTTGGGTGTTGGGGCTTTGCCCTCTCACTCCTACAGCCACAGAAGCAAGCAGCCATTCCAAGCTGATGCCAACAGGAAATATTTGAACATTTCTCCCACCTGTTGCTATTTTTTCCAGGATGTGGTGGAATCATTCATTCAGATAATGGTATGATCAAGTCTCCTCATTGGCCTCAAAACTTCCCCATGAACACCAGATGCACATGGACCATCATTACGCACGAAAGCAAACACTTGGAGGTGAACTTCCACAATAACTTCCAGATTCCGGACAGCAATGGGAGCTGCCAGAGCAGCTATGTGAAGGTAAAATGATCTTGGTGTTAGATCAGCAGAGCAGTGCTTTAAGAAATCATAATTCCAGAATCCTGTTTTGCAATTATCATGGTTAGGATTACCAGGGCACAAAACATGAACTGAAGTCCTTGTACAAATACCATCAATTTTCTGTTTACCTTGTGAACCGGCTTGCATATATTTTAATGTTTTATCAGTTCTTGAAGTTCCACCTCCAGCAGTGTCTCATCACCCTACATACTACTCCAAAAATGAAAAATATGAAAAAATTACATATGACTTCAGAAACAAGATATAATAAGAACATATAGTGTAAAGAAAAGACCCTTCAGTTATTCCACAGGAATTTCACTCTACAGTTCTACAAAACTTCTTTATAAGTGTACAAACTATCCAAGTTGCACTAATCCTCTTCTTTTTTTTTTTGGTTCAAAAAACAAAGATAGCATTCTTACTTATCTTTCATACTTTGTCAAAAGGCACTTGTTTTCAAAGCAATACAATGGAATGGACATGCTTTGAATTTTTCAGTGTCATTTTTTTCTCAGGCATTTGGCATATGTTCGGTGATTTTGTGCTCATTTTCTCCACAGCAGTACAACTCCCACTTGAAATAAAGGGCAAACATAATTTGACAACATGTAGGAAGACTTGAGCAGCTGTACATCTAATCTGTACCTACTGACTGACAAACCGCAGTTACACTAATTTTTTAAGGCTGTTGAAAAGCATACTGTTTGATTTGCTTTTTCATAGCCTGCTCCACTGATTAATTGATGTCATATGTTACAATAAACTTCTCTAATATGAAAGTCTTAACGCCACCCAGCAAAGGTGCTTTAATTTCAACTTTCTAAACCGTCCTAAATGACATGGTCAACTATGTCAACTGGAGGTATTCTCCATGCAGAAAAACATGAAAATATTGGTTATGTCCACCTCCATTTCTGAATGCCCAATCTGATGGGTGAAGGTGTCTGGATATGAAGAAATGTGTGACACATGTGTAAGCTTCTTCCACACATTCCAAGCTGAGCAGCCAAAAAAAAAGGATCCAAAATCAATAGTGACTTTGCAAGAACTTGGCCAGGCTATAGACTGTTTATATTAATCCTTTGAGCATCCATTGCCTCAAACACCTGGCCAGATGAATGAGGTGATTCATAAGCCTACACTTACAAAATAACCCTTGGCTAACCCTTTCTAGAATGTTTCTTAAGGCTATCACAATTTCATGTGGTTGTTCTAGTTCCACTAGACTTCTTTTGAACACATTATTTTAAAAAACAAACATTATTTGGCTTTAATATATATTTAATATACATTACCAGTAAAAAACTGTTCAAAAACATTGACGAAAAATGAATTTATTATTAGATTAATTATTTATTTTCTTTTTTCTTAAAACAGACATTTTAAATGATTGGCAATAAACATCCTGATTCAGGAAATTATTTAAGCACTTAGAAACATCAAGCATTCATGCCTATGTTTCACTTTATATGTGTTGAAATCCAGCGCTTAAACTGTGAGCCTCCAGTCCACATACAAGTAATTACTTGAAGAGGGTTTCATTTCATTACCTACCTAAACTTGCATGTGTTTCTTGAATGCATGGTTTGATTGAACTTCAATGGACTATTGGCTCAGTTGAAGTAATAGCCAAAAAAAAAAAAAAGTATTTTTCTTTATTATATTTTTTGTGAATTATTTTGTTAACCCTCTACACTATCTGATACTTGTCATTCAAGAACAACTAAATGCAACATAACAAAAATGGGAATAAGTTTTGATTAGCAAGACTAGATATTAAGGATCCAGATCTTCTAGTTTGAGCCTCTATATTGCCCTAGCATGACAGCTTTGGTTTTTATTGACTTATGAATAATACAAGGATTGCATTTAATAATTCATTGCATACATGGGTGCTCATTCATAGCGTGTATGGAGATAAGCGAGCAGAGACAAAATGGGGGTAGATAATGATGTGCATAAAATGTTTTTCTTTGGTTCTCTGGCTGTGATCTATGTTGACTCTGCTATCAGCAGTGGTTCAAGCAAATGACCTCCAGATGACCTTCTGAGATCCCTGGCAATCTGTTATGCACTGTGATTCACTTCTTGGAGAACTCTCCTTTGTCTCCACTGACTGCAGAGTAAAGGCAGAGTGACTAGCTCCAATTCAAATCTCTAAGATTCAGTAGGAGATGAATCTGTTGAAAGTCTATGGAAAGAACAATTGCACATGCAGTTCTTGTTGGGTTCCCACAAACTACATGGGCTTTGAAAGCACTGATCCATTTCCGTCTGGGTTTGTCAGGTGTGGAGAGGAAATTCTGAAGAAAAAGCAGCTTTGTTAACCACAGGATGTGGAAGTTTAGCTCCTGATCCTGTTGTTGCTCCAAACAATGTGATAACTACAGTATTTCAGTCTCAGGATGCTCCGGGGCCAGGTTTCTCTGCATCTTTCACAAGCAGTAAGTAATATTAAAGCCAGATGGCTGCTTTATTAGTCCATTCTGGATTTTTTTGATCTGTGTGTAGCAATTCAGATCTCAGTCCAACAAGGCATTGAAGCCTCTGCCAGTTTTTGAAACCAAGAGTTTCCTTACCAAACGCAATGGAGTTACTGTGTGCTCCAGTGTTTGACTTGCCAAAGCACCTCCATGCAGCTATAACTTTGCAGTTATTCCTAGCCACCTTTGCCTTTTCAGCGCACTGAAAAGAAAGTAAAAGGCTTTAAATTTTAAGAATCCTCTTCCACTTAGTTAAACTGCTTGGAAGCTAAAGCTATAATCTTCCTAAAAACGAAAAGGATCTGCTCCTCCTTTAGATTTTTTTTTCTCCTTCTTCTTCTTCTTCTTCTTTTCAAGGGACATGCTGAAACTGAGGTAATTTCTCCTGTGTATGGGGTAGCCCATGCACATCACAAAACCTGCTCTCAGGAGAAGAAATGACTCTTCACCACCTGCTCTGGCCTTTGTTTTGCTTTGCTTTGTTGTACCTGCATTTCATGTAGGCCAAGTTGCTTTTCTTGGGTAGGCCTCTCCAATTCTTTAATCATGGCACATGCTTTATGACCGTCAAACCCACCAGAAGTTTAGGAGGTAGTGCTCAATTGCCATCAACTGTTCGGTTTTTTTTGGAGGATGCTGCCAAATGAAACCACTTTCCCTTCACTGGATTCAGATTAAAACAGAGAGAAATCAGGTGCTTAGAAGACGACATTGAAGCATACAGAATTCTGAACTGAAACTGCTTTTGTTTTAAAAACGTCTGTGCTAATGTTGTCAGTAACTAGTAACCTCTTACTGGAGACAAAGACAGGTTTCATATACCTGCTCCTAATCTTATACCAGCATTTCGCTCTGCACTGCACCCTTTTAAGCCTGTATTTTGAAATAAAGAGAAACCCCGAGGCCATACAAGTCATTAGAATCAGAAGGAGCTCCATGAAAATGAACAGCTGTGTGTGCTTGAGGCATTTAAGGTGGCAAACCTTTCCTTCCTCTGCTTGTAGCAAAACAACACAGAGATGGCTCTACAGCAGACTTTATCCTCCAAGCTGTTGGGCATGAAGCAAGAATGGTACCACTTGGGTTAACACAGGCATTTTCAAATAAGGCAAAAATGATGATGTGCTCCAATAACCTCCCATCCAATTCAGATGCATTTGCAAGTTACTAAGGTGTTTTGAAACATGCAGGCTCCAAACCTGTAAGAACAGCAGTGCTGTGTCCTTCTGGTCAGTGGGCTAAGAGACTATGGCCTTGTCTTATCCAAGACACTCCAAGACACTTTGTGAGGCTGTAGACAGGAAGGCCCTGCATTTACCCCAAACACTGCCCTGTGTGTGCATAAGACCTGCTTTTGCTACCATGATATATACTACTCTCTTTTTTGACCAGTCTCTTAAGGAGCGATGAGGTCCTTGTGTACATTATGGGTTTTCTCAATGCAAAACTGAAATGATGCTATCACCTGGATTATAACTGTGTCTTATTTATTTCTGTTTGCAGGATGCGGAGTAAATTTCACCAGCCCTTCAGGTCGAATTGTCTCTCCTAACTACCCTAGTCAGTATGATAACAACTTGAACTGCAGTTACATCATAGATCAGGGACCACAGTCAGTGGTCATCCTGGAGTTTGAGACTTTCCACTTGGAAGGTACGTGGTTCATAATTTCAGTATGTACTGTGACGTGCAGCTTCTCACTTGAAAACAATACAAGTCTTTTATCATGGAAAATGGTTAGTGATTAAATTTGCTGGTCCATTCTGAAAATCATTACAGACAAACATTTAAGGAGATAATTTCCAGGAGCGGTTTTGTGTCACTGAAGAGCAAAGATAGATTTCACCTACTCAAATATCTTGCAAAAATGAAATTGTGTATTTGCCGTGTTGTTAGAGTGTAAGAGTGACTGTGGCCAATTTTGGTTTTTATTCTTGCCTCTTTTTTTTTTACCATTGAGTATTACAGTCTTTTTGATCTTAGGCCAGCTGTTTTGCTTTTCAGTGCTTCTGCTTCCATAACAAATAACATGGACATAAATACACACAGGTGTTTTACAAGGTTGTACATACATATAAATGTGAAACTAGGTGAAAGACCACAGTAACTGAAAATATATAAAAGTTGTTACCATATATATATGCATGAACGAAAGTTCCTCTTGAGATTTGAAAACACAGAAGCATTTAGCCAAGAAATAACAGGTATAATATCCTGGTCTTATTGGTGTGAATGATAAAACTTTCCCAATTTAAATAGGATCAAATTTTTATTGGTGGCATGTGTTGATAATACAGAGAATCAGCATGTCTGAATTACTTGGGTGGCATCACATATTTTGAGACCACCTTATTTTTGTTACCTTGAAGCACCTAGACAAAGAGATTTTTAAGTAATTTGTTACTAAAATAGGGTGTGTACTTCAAATTTTCCTTCAGACTAAGCAATAAAGTCAGAAAATAGGCTGCTTCTATTTTCTTTTTATGTTTTCAAACTGTTTTGAATTTAAAAGTATTCTGGCCCAAACTGAATTTAGGTCTGAGAAAAAGATTTGATTATGATTTTATCTGAGACATTTTTTTCATCCCCTAATTAAAACTGATACTTTAAGAATTATTTTTTAATTAAATGTAAACCACAGAATTTCTTTATGTAGAAGACCAGCAGACAGACTAAACATTTCATTGAATCAGGTGATGCCAGTTTTGACACCTTTATGAATACATTACTGAACTCTATTCTTTTTGTGCTCACAACTTCATCTATCTTATTCTTTCCAGTGCAGCAGTTCAAAACAACTTGTGACTGGTTTTGTGGACCTTTGCTTTGCTGAGAAATACCTTTCATCCTATGCCTTTCTCTGATGTATTTTCAGAAAAGGACCTGGGTGGTTTTCTCTAATCTTTTCTGTTTGGAAATTGCACTTTTCTCCTTTTTTAAATTTTTTTTTATTTTAAAATCGATTAGGTTTTTCCATTGTATTGCATTATTCTCATAATTGGGTAGGACATTAAGAATATTTTTAATTAATTAATTTATTAACCATGCAAGCATCTATCTGATGTGGCTGGTTGTTTTCAGCTTAGATGCTCTTACTAGAGTCAGACAAGCACCATATTTCCATATTTGCATAATTGTAAAGCATGTTAGAATACATTGTCTTAATTAAGAGAGAATGAATTAAACCTCCAGAGAGGACCTAAAATATATCTGACTGCTGGGATCACTCTGTTGTTCTTGTAAAACAAGATTATCACCCCATGCCTATTTGTCATCCTGTTGAATAGGAATCATCCTGTTTCCTACAAATCTAGGAAGCAGTTTGTTTGGTCTGGACAATCTGCAGGAATCACTCCACTGCAACAGTAGGCTCAGCGTCTCTCTTGTTAAATTTAGATAATTCCCTATTAATCCTTTGCAGTTTAAGTAACCGCCCCATTGTTGCTAACAGGTCGCTAAACATAACTTAACCTCAATAAACATGTGCCACCCAGCTTCCATTATGCTTATAAATGATAAAGAACACATCAAGTTGTTCTAAAAGCATAACTAATGAAGGTCATTTTTCAGTAGATGTGCTGTGTCTTTCACTGACAGCATTAATACAGCTTTCTTGCATAACCATGTGGTCCCTTCTGCTCCTCTGGTGGTACCACCCTGAGTATCACCAGCTTCTCCCCATGCTTATGGCTTCCAGCTGGGCAAGGAGGTGGTGACATGGCTCTGACCTCCCAGGGTGCTAGTGGCTGGTGCTCAGAAGGTCTCTGCCTGAATGCACAGCTGTTGCACTGAACTCACAGCTCTTGCACTGAAAGCAGAGCGTGTCCTTCTTTGGAGACATCCCTCTGGCATGCTAAGTCAGCTACTGGCCTTTGTGAAAATTGTATGCACTCAATACATTTGAGACCTCTTGTCTCAGTCGAATCTGGTTGCAAATTGTGAGGTGGCTGGGAGGTCAGGAAGGTAGGGCAGGGAGTGAGAGAATGGCTTGCTCCTCCAGAAACCTAACTGCACATGGGAAACTAAAAACCAATGGAGGAAAATAGTAAAACATTACATTTCCCATTCCTGTTTCTTAGTGGTTATGAATGGGCAGCTTTGCACTCATCCTAATATCTGCACAGATTTTCTCCTAAAGCAGATTGTTCATGAAAATCATTGGGGTTTTGCTCAGTTATCTCCAAATCTCCACTGACTGACGCAGTTACAGTATTTCATTGGCAAGCTACAAGATTAATTTTACATTTTTCTTGTCTTCTAACTCAAACTGACTAATCTGGGTTTAGTTACTGCAAAGTGTGAGGAATTTAGAGAGAAAGAAGTCAGCTCTGAAACAAGTCAGTGTGTGGACTCTTTTTTTAGTTTTCCCAAATTCTCACTCTTAATAATTTAAAATTCCCTGCACTGAGTGCACTGAGTGATGACTTCTACATTAGGGGAAGGAAATACCTGATATCTGGTTGCCTGTAACAAAAGGTGCATTGCTTTGATCTGCAGAGGTGATCCAGGCTTCTGTTAGATACTCTCATGTCCTCATAGATGGTGTTTACTCAACTTCGAACTGCCATAAATTTAAAGGGCCTGGAGCCTTTTCCAGATGGTAGACCTCTTGAATGAGCCCAATCTGGTGTCTTGCATGCAAGGTTTCTTTGCCTTTTCCTGCCTCAGGTTTTTTGCATGTTAAAAATTGACATTTGCGTCCTCAGCAGGCCAATGAGATTCCATTACTGGAATGGAAACTAATAAATTCTTATCCTCTGTGAGATCTAGCTACTTGTAGCTCAGCAAACCTTTCACATGCAAAATATGCTGCTAATACTTCTGCATTATATGTCCATGCAGCCCCAGCACTCTTGAGCAGAATTTGTCTTTATGATGGATTAAGCATCTTCAGTGGGACAACGGTTACCCCACATCCTCTCATCACGCTCTGTGGTAATGAGCTCCCTGCCCCAGTCAGTGTCTTTGGACCTATGCTGCTCAACTTCTACACTGATTCCCACATTGCAGGCTTTGGATTCCAGGCAAGATACATAGCAATTGGTGAGTAGCCACTGTCCTGTGCTACATTGGTGGTGGAAATATTCCAGCGAGAGAATGATTCAGTGCAGGAAATGTTGTACCTCATTTTGGGAATACCTTATATGGACAAAGGTGATTCATATTCCCTGTGCGTTTGCACAGAAGAGCCCCCAGGACCAGGATGTGAGACTGTTTGGTGCGTGTTGTCACTGACTGGTGTGTTATCTCACAATTCCAAGACACTACATACAACCAAGTCAGGAACTGAAACACTTTTCCTTTGCTGTAGAAAATAAACACAACCCACTTTAGCAGGGTTTTTTTGTTGGTTTTGAGTTGGGCTTTTCACAGTGTTTAAGGAGAAACATCACCAGTTTATTTAACTGGGTTTAAATAAAAGATTGTGTCACATACAGGTCTGAATCTAAGTTGTACTAAAACTACATTATACGACATAGCAACCAGAAGAAGATCTTTAAATAGACCCAGCTATATGCCTCCATTTAATGACTTTTGCAGTGCCAGGTATTAATGTACTAAAAACTGGCATCTAGACATATTTTTATTTTTGATAAATATTTTCACCAAAACCTTTTGTCATTCACATGAGATCTCTTTGGTTTTAAAGTGGAAATATGTATTAGAAAAAGAAGTTTCCAACTGAGTTTAGAATTTACATCTGCACTAATATAAATATCCCAAAAGATTAATTTTCTTTTCAAAACCAATTTTAGTATTTTCTGGGTTTAGCCTGTAGAGACAGCTCTTGGATTTTTGAAAGCATCGTTTCTAACTGCAGAGAAAAGCGTGAGTTCTTAGCTTTGGTATTTCCCTTAATGCATTCCTCATGTTCAAAGCCACAGCAAAAAGCATAAGGCCAAATTCTTTATATAAAATGAATGGCCTTATAATGATAAGACAGAGGAAATGGCACTGAGTAATGACAATGTGCAGTTACTCATGGAAAAGGCCTTCATAACACACTCAAGACTGTTGCTGCTATCTGACTTGTGACTTCTGACATTTAAGAAAGATGACTGCAGCCTTATTAGCTTCTTGTTGTATACAAAACAGATTCTAGCAATTAACATTCTTCTTCCCTCTAGTTGTATTGTTTGCTGAAAACAAAATGGAAAATGCTTCCCCCTCCTAGAGTAGAATAATGCTGATTCTTTATCCTCCCAGCTCCTGTCCTTTATCTGCTCGCAGTCCGGGCCTCTAGCCTTTGTGAAGCTGAGGAGCTGTAGCCAGCAGCACCCTGTATGGGACTCCCTTTGTTAAGGTGGTGGCTTGAGCAATGGCGTGTTCTTTAAAGCATGAAAAGCTGTGTATGGCTTTGAGCTATTTATCAACAGGACACAGGGAAGCGTTTTTCCCTAAGTTAAGATTGTAAAATAAAGGCTGAAGCTAACAATGGTGATTAGAGTTGGTTTTATAATAGTTTTTGTTCCCTCAAGGATTGAAGCTGGGAACAAACATTAGCCACATCCTGGCCTTGTCAGCATCCATAGTGTGAAACCCAGAGAAGCCAAGCAGTCCCTTTAGTTCATGGCTGCAGAGTTTAACGTGCTCCTCAGCCAGGCAGCAAGCATGCAGTCCTCCACTGCTGACAAGTCTCAGCACAAGGTGAGGTGGGGAACAGCCCCAGGAGTTAGTGATACCTGGGGACTCCTCTCTGCCTTTCTGCACAGAGCAAATGCAACAGGAATGTTCCAGCCCTGCTGGGAGGTGGAAAGGTGATGAGGAGCTGCATACAGTTATTCCAGAAAAGTCAGGAGCGGGATAAGTGCCAAAATTTCAGAGGCTTCTATGAGGCCAGGGTTTGGATGAAGGAATGTCTTTGCCACACATCAACCATGCTTCTCATGGCAAGCTAGAATGGGTGCAGAGCTACTCCAGACACACATCAGTCACACTGCTGCATGGCACATCCACATCATCCTGCTGCTCCCTGCTCCTACTGCAGCACGCTTTAAATCAGGCTCAGTCTTTTAGTGCACCAGCACGGAGCTGTTGTCATTTAGTATAGACTAGTAACAGCCTGTTACCTCGATACTGACTAGTTTTCCACTGCAAAGCACAACCTGGCAGACATTTTCATGTTTACCAGTTCCAGGCATGGCAGCGAAGACTGCTCCTAATCTGCCAAGGGCTTTTCTTTCCTTATGGTAAAACTCCTGCAAAAAATACAAGAATTAGGACCAAACTAGTATTCAGAAACTAATCACTTTTTTTTTTCCTGTTTTCCTACAGCTTGTGGTGGCATTTTCAGTGGCTCTGTTGGTGTTATCAGCAGTCCAGCCCATTCAGTTCTTGATTATCACAACAACATGAACTGTTCATACTACATCACAGTTGGAAACAACAAAGTAGTGCTTCTCAAGTACGTAATCCAAGTTCAGATTGTCATCAAGGAGAAAGGGAGGTCTCTTATTCCGACTAAAGACAGCAATTATGGAAAATATTCTGTCTTTCCTTTTCCAAGGGGAAGGTGTCACCAAAATGACAAACGGCTACTGAAGGAATCTTTATTAACCTCAGCTTCCCTTTCATCTTTCTCTGTAACTTGTTATGTGCAAAACATCACCACAATTTCAACGTCCCACTTGGGTTATCAAGAGGATTCAGTCAGTTTTTGAGGAGTTATGGGGCTCCTGTGAGTTTATCTAAGAAAAAACAATTACTCTTTTAGGAGGCTGGTACTCACTTTACAACCTGAGTAAATACCCACCCTGAAAGAGGATAGTGAGTGTGCGCTGTCTTGCTAAAAGAAGGATAAGGCTGCCATAAAATCTTGCCACTGAGAAAGTAAAAGATTGGTACATTCTTCTGTCACTTATATGCTGATGGTGAGAGAGAGAATTAAGAAAATATTTCCCAACTAAGCAGAAGCCCCTGCTGGTCTGCACCCTGAGCCTGCATTTTAAATGCCCCTCACATGCTCAAGGAAATTGCAGCCTGAGCAATTTGCAGAAGTGACAGAGGGTATGTTTGCACAGGGGAGATCTGCTGCTTCACAGAAAGCTGAATTACACTGACAGTTTGCCTTGCATATGGCCCCGTGGGTGAAGGTTGCAATTTCTGAGGCTGGTTGACTGGAAGGTTTTGCCATGCAGTTAGTAGTTCTGCTTGCTTATTCCTGAAGAGAAATATTTTGTCTGTGTATGGCTTTGGCTATTGTTATTACTTGGACCTTTCCTCAAACACTACAACCACACATAACACAGGAATAGAAATAAAAATGTGATACCTAAAGCTCCAAATGTATTTTACAGATTCAACAGCTTTCAGCTTGAAATATCTCCCTCTTGCTACAAAGACTATGTGGCTGTATATGATGGCTCAGACACCCATGCTCCTCTCCTCGGGAAATTCTGTGGCTCCACACTGCCTCCGAATATTAAGAGCTCCAGTAATAACTTGTTCCTGGTGTTTAACACAGACTTCTTTGGAGCAGCTAGGGGATGGAAGGCATCCTTCAGGGAGACCTTAGGTAAGAGTATGATCAGACTCCTAAACCCAAGAATCTGCTGGTAAGTAATTTCCTTTGATTAGGAGTGGTTATGGTCTCACTCACTAGGGGTGCTGGAAACAAAAGAATGTTTCTGATTTTGAAAACACTGGCTGAACTAAGATAAATACTAGGCTTTATGGGATCCCTGCATTCCAGCCCTGGTTCTGAACTGATTCCTTTTATTCTTTGCTAACCCTTTCCTGCCTCTCTGAAGGAACAGGCATTTCTTGGGTGACCAAAGCTTAGCAGCACCCAAAGACCCTCTCTTTTGGAGGAAATCTGACAATATCAGAGAATTCTAAATCTTTTATAGTCATAGGCTGGTGGTGTGCTGAAGATGCCTCCTTTCAATCATCTTCCATTTCCATTTCCTTTCAGTTTGCATCACACTTTTAAAAAAGTAAAGTACTCTGTTCAGCCAAGACTGGGGCTCCCCTGCAGGCACCACTGTGATTTTGTGGGATCAATCTGCTTAGCTGGCTATAACATTAATAGGATCATTCTAAGAAGGCACTGGATGCTTAATGTTTTGATGGACACAAGAGCCAGGGGCAAAGCTTGATTATTGCCTTAAAATATGTTTTAAACTCAGCAGTGTATTTTTAAGATTAAGGTGTATAACATCTGAATTGTTTAGGGATGATAAGCAGCAAATGATCATTACATGTAAATTGATTTCATTTCACCACTACTAGTTTCCTGTGTAATTAACTCAATGTTTTTGTGATCTAGAAAGAAGTAATTGTCCCACGTACAAAGCTGGCACTCACACAGTTCAGAATGAAAGGCCTTTGTGGCAGAACAAACATAGTCTTCTGCTGAGTCATTGAATCCCCTCCCAACCCCTGGCCAGCCACTTTCTCATTTGATACAGTCTGAGAAAGTATTTACAGATAAAGAAAATAACTGGTTCTACAGTCTTTGCCAGGAAAAATATTCCCACAGAACCTCATGGTCATTACTATTATTAACTCTTCCTTTGCTTCACTCAAAGTAATTGCTACAAGAATACTTAAGACCACTCTTGTGGACTGTTATTTCAAGTAACATAATGTTGCTTCACATGTTGCTGTCTTTTAACCCCTAGGCATCAGTTATCAGAGATTCCCTGCAGCCTGGGTTCCTGTTTCCAGGGTGAGATCACCAGGAACTCCCCAAGCTCTTGCTTTTCCTGTTGGCATATAGTCAATTTTTTTTTAGCCACTGACTTTGGGTTTACTTGAGTGACTTGTCAGAGATTCTGCTTAAGCACACAACAGAACAAAAGCCAAGCTTGTCAAGTGAAAACCATGCCTGACAACTTCCTACAGTGAGGAGAAGCCTTTTATGAAGAAACTTTGACATCTACTAGGCTCAGTTTTAGAGGGTCATTTCTGCAGGCTCCCAAGGAAAGGGAGGTTATGGTGTTGCGCGAGTTCACTCAGGAGCAATGGAGATGCAAGTTGGAAAAGATGGTCATGTGCACATGTGGGTAATGTGATAAAGAGGCCACGGTGGCAAGATGCATAATCATAGAATCGTAGAACTGTTTAGGCTGGAAAAACCTTTAATATCATAGAGTCCAAACATTAACCTAATAGTAGGTCTTCTTTCTTCTCTGTAGGAAGCTAACCACACTGGCTAAACCACACAGCCACTAGGAAGGACCCTGACAGTTCCATACTAGTACAGAATGGCCAAAAAGTAGAAAAGTAGATTGTAAAAGGAAAACATGAGTCATAGTCCGACAAGTGTTTCCAGTTTGACTTTTCCAAAAAACAGAGCCAGGAAAATCTGTGACATCTGTGTACTATGAGGTTGGAGATTCTGCTTCAAATGAAAGAGAATAAAACCATGAAGATCTAAAAGACTGTTATTGTAAATGGTACTTTAGACAAGCTCCCTCCTATCTGTCAAGAGATAAAACCCATGTGGTTTTACAGGGTACAAATGTAATCAGATGACAATTAATAGTGATAAATCTCTTGGATAAGGAAGATGGTATCTGTAGAAGAACAAGAGACCCCATTCTCTGTTGGATGACAGTGAGTGTATTATTCTGTAGTTACCCTAGGGAAGCACAACTGGATAATTTAATTATTGCCCTCTGTTTAATGTTGTGAGTGACCCTGATGATGTATTGGAAAGAAGCAAGGAGAAACAGTACTCTCATGTGTAGCAAAATAAGCTATTTCCTTTCCTCACAAGCTTTCCCAATTTCTTTCCTAATCAGGCTTCTCTCAGGGGTACTGCCAAAATCCAGGGTTAGCCATTATTGCTCTTGTGAATTTTATCAGTAGGAAGTCCATCTGATAACCATTGTAGTGGGAGGATAGAGAAGACTGCAAGACTGACAGTAACCAGGCATTCAAAGAGACAAATCCAGAAATTTCTGTAGAAAAACATGCTGTTTTAATTACAACAAGTTGTTTGCATCACTGATCCTGCACCCACTAGTATATTCAAGGTCCCCCCAAGTCAGAAAAGGAGACTAACATAACATACGAAATTGTATTAATTTGATAGTACAGCAAAATCTCACCTTTATTTCTTTAAATGTCTTTTCTTTCTCCTTTCCACAGCAAGCGTGTGCCCTTCTAGGCAATCAATAAAAGGATGAGAAGAGATAAATCAATATCAGCTTAAGGCATCTGGTTACATGAGATGTCTCTGTGAAGGAAGGAAAGCTAAGATTTCCCCCCAAAGAATGAGATCTGCATGTACTGAGCCTGTGACTCAGACAAAGATCTCCTGATTATCTCTCCAGCTCTAAGGAGAGACCTGAGCTTTACAGCTGACCCTGGCTGGTAGGGATAGAGTCTGCACATACCTCTGCCATCCTTGCTGTGACAGCAGCGACTTTGTACTTTGGTGACAAAAGGAACTTCTGCCTATTCCCATGTGGCAGTGGGGTAACCCTCTCACCTTAGTTTATGATGACTCTGAGGCTTACAATACAAAGGCTGAGAAGACATGTATGAGTTTGGTGTGTTTTCATGTTTTTAAAGAGTCAGCAATGCCTGTCAGGAGATGTAGCTGTGACCTTATTAACAGCACATCATTTCTCCTTGGCAGCTCTCTGTGCTCATGTACATAGTTCTGTTGTCTCAGTAATGAAATATATATCACATTCTAAACCATCAGAGAAGGATGTAGTTTTCTGAAATGCAGGTCAGCTCACTGAGGCTGTCTAAGAAATCCACATGAATTTACAAGAAGCAAAGTGTTACACATGGTTAAATAAACAGGTTGAGTCAGAAAGCTCTTCCTGAGCTTTCTTTGCACAATACAGGCAAAACTGAAACAGCTGGGATGGTGGGGAAGGTGTGGTGGTGAGGGGCAGGAAGGCTGCCTGCTTTTTGTCTACAGCTCTAAATCCTGCCTGACTTCAAGCTGCAGCCAGCTCTTTCCCCTCCCTTTTTTTATACTGTCTCTTGTGAGCATGCAGAAGAGCTTGTATGCTTTGTGAAAGAGCAGTGTGGTGTACTGAATTAATATCATCCCTTTTTTGCATTACCTTGGGGTTTACGAGTTCATGGGCTGTGATTCCAGTGGGCTAGGCACTGCACAGGCAGAATAAAACAATCTTCTGTCACAAAGAGATTATGATTTAAACACAAGATGAGGAAAACCAGATGGATATAGACAGGCAAGAAGAATAGCGTGGCAACAATGAGAAAACTAGTATTCTAGGGAGAAGAAATGCCTCCAAAACCTTTGGCAACCATTAGGCTGTTGGAATGTGAAGTCATTAAAGCACCCTGTCCTCTGCATTGTCCTCAGTTTTCCCAGTTTTATCCTCAAGGATCCCTCTCTCCTTTTTATTCAAATAAGCATTTCTATTGAATGAATTTTAATCATTTTACGTAGGAAAAACACCATAAGTAAGTATAGTTTACAAGAAAAACAGTTGGAAAAAAAGAATCTTCTCTGATACACTAGAAAAATGCAATAGGTAATTCATATAAATACTCTAGTAGGCCTATCATAGCAATAGATGATAATTTATATGCTTTTTTCCCTGAAAAAAATGATCTGTAACTTACCTGATAAATCATCTGGAGGTATCTGCCTGCCCTTACTCTATTAGCTGTGTATTGAATTACTTATTTCCTGTTTGGAATACAATACAGCAAGTGCCTATCACTAATGGGTTTAGTGTTATGCTCTTCCTTAATGAAATTAAAGTGTACTTTTAAAAAATTAATCCAGTAGAATTTTCATGTCATTTTTATGCTATTTTATTTTATCAACAACAACAAAAAAAAATGCTTGATATAGTTCTAAGTCCAGTTCTGCCCTGCAAACTGAAGGCTTGGCTCACTCCATCTTCAGCTTCTAGCTGCAGATTTTCAGCTGTGGTCAGCAAGCACAGCTGCTGTGGAGGTCTTTTGGATTGTTCCGAATTGCTGAAAAGAAAACCCAGCTCTGAACTGGCAATATAAGGTAAAACACTGGTTTGGTTATTCTGTTGAATAGGTCATGTTTAGGTGTTCTACTGTGAGTCATTTCTAGGTTCTTACACCACCAGGAATAATTCATTGCACTGATTTATGTAAATGATGTTAGCACCTGCTGTTGGTGGCACCAGCCACCTGCAATGACAACAGCAGTTATGGCCCGTTAGGTGGAAAAGGATTCAGCACAGCTGAATCTCAGGTTTCCTGCAATCTTTTCTCCTTCCAACAAAATAAGTGTTTGAAAAATGTGTCCTCAGCTGTGGCATGTGAGTGCTGTTGCATCTTCTTGTGCCTTTGGAAAAGCAGCAGTGCCTGGCAGAGATTTCACAGCCCATTACGATCAGCTTCCAGGGGCGTTATCTCAAGATATCAAGACTTAGAACCTGGTGTTGTAGAGGCAAATCTGAGAAGCAAATTGCCTCAAAGTCATAAGTCTTCTTACAAAACTTTCTTTGGGCTTTTGGTTTTACAAAATGCATTACACATTAATATTACATATTTCAAGATTCATTACATTGTCATGGCTTAACTATGTATGAATGAATTTTGGCTAATAATATCTTTTTTTAATCTTATTATAGTCTATGAAAATAAGAACATCCATAAGAAGCTCAAAATACATACTAATAAGTCACAATTCCTGGACTGTTCCTAAATATATTTTGGGGTTCAAATGTAAAAATATGCATCAGCTTGAAATATGACTAAATTTAGAAAGCACTTGCAGTGTCAAAATACATCTCTTCAATATGTCTGAAAAGAACACAACTGTTGAGCTAAGGGACAGTCTACAAATGCCTTTCAGAAATGTCAGTTATTTAATGTCTGTGACATTTCTTTTCCCACAGGAGAATAAATAGAAGTGAGTTGCATGCTCAGACTAGACAGACGAGAGGTACACATTTTAGTAAGACATTTCTGACAGATCTGATAAAATAAGGTGAAAAATTATTTTCAGACATTGATTAAATATAACTGTAGTGACTAAATGGTTAAAAGCTGATCGGATATTCAGATTAAAGGCACTTTACACAGGTGTGGGTGAACTCTGCTGGTATGATTTGTCTTAGCTTGACTGAAGTCAGTGACTTCTTTAGCTGAGTATCTCTATTCTGGTGTGTACAAACAAAGGGTGAGGAGAAGTTTCTGTTTCATATCACAGAGAGATCTGCAAACGCCTGGGTGGCTGTGATGCCAACAAGTACATTAATGAACTATTTGAATGAGGCCAGACTGCACGCCTGCCAGTGGTCACACAGGCAAGCGTCAAGGAGATAGATAGGAAGGTACATACATTAGGGTTTTGCAGAAGTAAGGCAGGCTTTGCACAGAGTAGGTCTCAACAGTTATATTTGAGATCAGCCAATGGTTTAAAAACTTAAGAATATGAACTTTGTCTTATTGCATTTGTGAAATCCTGCTAAAGCAGGGCACTGGGGCTTCGCAATTCTAAATGTCACTGCTGGTACCATTGCCAGGCCACCAATCCAGTCAAAAAAACCTTTCTGTGTAAAGGCGAGGCTAAGGACTAAAAAGAATCCCGTGCTTTCCGAAGGCTGTTCCTGAAATGTTGCAGGCGCTGTGGTCAGGCTGGCACTGCTGTCAGCATCCTGCCACCCGAAGTCACAGTGTCTGTACAATGATTGCCAAACATGGGAACAGCTCAGCTCAGCTTGCAAAGGTTTACCAACCTTCAGTAGCAGCCATGAGACAAAGACGGTACAATTTTTCCCTCCAGCCCCTTGTCCTTCTCAGCCTTACTGTTTGAAACCATGAACCACAGAAACTATGAGCTAATTATTGCAGCCACTCCTCTGCACTGAAAATAAGGCCCATCAGAAAAGAAGAATTAGTCTTGGCAAAGTTAATCTTTGCTTATTCTGATTTTCAGTTCAGACCACAGAGAAGCCTAGAATTCCCAGGGATTGGTATAGGTGAGACCAAATGTGACTCAGAAATCTAGGAGAGGATTTTTATTACTCTTCTAACAGAATTAGAACTTTGCTGCCTTCTAGTAGTTGCTCATTTGGTAAGAAGGGAAGGGCAGCAAAATGAGTTTGTTGTGTTTTGAAATGTCATTGGTTTAGTTGTTTCTGCTAGATTTAAAACTACTCAGTAGGCTTGCTTTCATTGCATCCATACCTGTGTAAATGAACCTTACCATTGGCTGTGTTTCAAAAGCAGGCAGCTTCACAGATTCATCTTCATCCCCTACCTAGAGAGTGTAACTTAACAGAGAAACATGTGCTTGGTCTCTGCTGTAATTAATTTTATTTGCCATAGGGAACCTTCAAGTCCTTCTTTTCTGAATGGTCGTTCAGCCTTTTAGTTTCGTTAATGCTTCCCACCAAAAGCAATTAGTGATGACAGTGTGTGCCCTAGTTCTTCTGATAATTTGTGTTCTCTGGCAAGCTGTTTATGGGGAGGACAAGATTGCAATCTGATTTATGATGACCTTATAATTTTCATTTTAAATAAGAAACCAGAGACTGAAACAACACAGTCGGCCATGCAGTCAGTCAATCTGTCCCCACACAAATTGTTCTATAAGGTACATTTCTCATTATTTTTACAAAGTTTGCCTTTAATATCTAAAACCCTCTTCTATAGATTAATAGACTTTTCAGTTCCAGATCTGGCTTAAATTTTAGCTACAATTTCTTTGGCTATGTTAGCCAGCAATAAGTATCATTTTACTAATGATCACCAGCAGGCTGGATGGTTACTCTTTGGCCTTCTGTTCAGAAGTGGTGCTGATTTTTCAAACAACGAGTTTTGTCCTGGCTACAGTGCAATGCAATAGAGTTTCTCTTAGCATGAGTTCCCTCCTATTGAGCAGCTGATCCTTCATTTACTTCTGGGCGTTCCCTCAACCTACACAGCTTCATTATTTTGTAACTTCTAGTGGCTGCAATCAGATGGAGCATTGATCAGTACTAAAAAGCACCATGATGGATAGATTTTTCAACAAGGGCTGCTCTTTATTTGGCTTGATGCAGGCCTACTTTATATCTGGTTGGCTTCCAGTCTAGCCGATAATGATAATGTACTGTCCTGCAAGCATTTGACTCAGCCCTGGCTGAGCAGGCTAGGCTAGGCATTGTGAAAGCTAATGATGAAACATCATTTTTATTAACTGCAAATCATACTTTTAGTTATTTATCTCCATTTAGATGTTATTAATGGCTCTACTAGCTAGAATTAATTTTCTGATAATGAGGATTTGGCCTGTTTCTCTCTCTGTCAGATCCATTTTATGTGCTGTACAAACATATCTTACCCACAAATGTTTTTTTTTGTCATCTGGGCTGTCTTTACCGCTGCACAGCTGGCACTGAAGTGCACCATTGCAAAGGTCCAGACATTTCATATCTGAAAGAGCACCGACAGCCTTGCTGTCGCACGGCTGTGTGGCAATTCCCTGCCTCCCGTTGCAGTGGTCTGACTGGAGTCTCTGCAGCTCTAACCCATAAAAGGATGAAGGGAAGCTTTGTAACTTCCATGTAT
>JBCJKH010065974.1:0-26933 GCA_039877255.1 Loriculus beryllinus | reverse complement strand
TGTTCTGGTTTGGTTTTGGGGGTGGCATGTTTTTGGGTTTTCAGTTGGTTTGTTTTTACACAGAGTGGGAAAGGTTCAGGCTGTCTGCATAAGCGGACAGACTGTCAACCACATCCCCAAAGTAAAAAGGAAATAAGAAAGAATACCACATTTTTTAAAGTGGAAGCTGACTTTGCACAAATAGTACAAAATCATCATAAGCCTTCATTTGCAAAAGCGACACATAATTGTTTGTACGTGAATAACCACACTGGCTTGTGCTGTGAGACCGAACTGTAGGGTTAAAACCACCACCCTTTGATACACTGACATCCACAGTTTAAACAGCCCTGTTGCAGTTGTGTCAGATCTTCTGCAGTCATGCAAGCTTTCTCAGTTTGGCAGATATTCAGACATAGGCTTCTGTTTCTTCAGTTCAGTGTGTGTCTCTACATATTTAAAAGGCTATGGTTTACAATTTTTTTTCTGATCAATTGCAGGAAATTCAGTGAAACGCATTTTTTCCTGCTGAGAATGGGTACAATCTCATTTGCCAACTTTGTATGTGAAGGAAGATAATATGTAATAATAAACTGTTTCATATTGTGTATCTTTAAGGCACTTTTCTCCCTACGGTATGGGCCTCACTTCATGAAAGCAGCAAAGCATCACCCCTCCAATGAAGATGCTAAAGCCTACACCTATTCAAATTAAAACCTTTAGATGAAGCAAACTACAGAGTATTATTTCTCAGAGAATACCACTGGAGCTAAAATAAGTAGAACTAGGAACCATTCACAGATAATTCCAGGTGCCCTTGCCTGTTACCAGAAACTGCCAACAATTCTCTCATGCTTCTTCAGGTACTATGAGAAGGAAAGTGATTATCACAAAGGTAGCCACCATTATTAGGTGAAAAATAAAAGACGATGAAGAAAGAAACTTACCATTGGCCCTGGCTTCCCAGGCATACCATGCTGGCCACGTCCACCCTAGACATGAAAATACACAAGACTGAATATTTATAACGTGCTCCCCTTCAAGAGATTTCTCTTTTCAGACAGGCCGGTAGTTAGACAGTCTCATTGTATGAGCACATAATGTTAAGTGGAGCGCATAAGTGTCATAGGGAGAAATTCCATAAAAAGCGGTACCTGACGCTGGATGTAAAGCAACAGAAAGAAATTCCTGCTCAATTATGATCTCACGTCAAAGCAAATCCCATTTTTTGTTGAAAATCAAAATATTTTTAAGACAGTTTTATTAGCAGCAATTAAATTATAAGAATTTAAATTGAAAGTCTAAACTTTCATTTTAAACTTTCTCCAGAAAAAATAATACATATTATTTCTATTTCAGTAATTTTTGGTGAAAATAGCCTTTCACAAGAAATTTCACAGAAATAACAATTTTGTGTCACAAAAATATCAAGTGTGGTGAGGTACTTGGCCCTATGGGCAGCTCTGTTGTAAGAAAGTACCATACGGCATTCTTCTTTCAAAACTGTCAACTTTTAAAATTTCGAGTAAAAACCTCACCCCACAAAACTCTGCTCAGGCCTAACTTTCTTAATCTATTGCAGAACACCCCATGGAATTGACTAGCAGTTACATGAATAAACACTTCCAGGCCCAGGGATTTAAATATAAGTAAAACAAGGGAGCAATTTAAGTAAAACAAGGAACGAGAAGGAAGATCCTACTTACAGGGGCACCCTGTGGTCCAATTCGACCTCTTTCTCCTGGCATTCCTCTAGGTCCCTTGAAGAGAAAACAGAAAGCACATTATTTAGGAACTTATCATGGCAGAACATAAAAATGGGGAAAACAATTCGGTTGATTTCCCCCTGCCACACACCTCCCACCCCCATAGTGGAGAGAACACATGCCACCACCTCGTTTTTCTCTTCTTTGCTTTTTACTTTTTTAACATACTTCCTTTTCCTTTGTGTCGTTTTATACTGCATCACTCTCCAGTAATTTTCTGCTCAGTCTTCTTCATTTGCTTTTATCAACATGAATAGGTTTACTGAGACTACAAGCACATCACACATGATGTGAGCAACAGTTACAGAATCAAGCTGTATTTTTTTCCCCTCCTGCAAGTAGCTTATCTTGTCCTACAGCAGGAAGAAAGCAGCAGCTTACATAAACCACTGCAGACTCACAGGCTTGCCCAGTGGAAATATAATAGACTGATTTCTCTTTTCCTATTCCAACAGTATTTTCAATTTTAAACACATTAGAATTCTGTATATACTCACCAAGGGCACTAATGCAATCTCATTATTTACTATGTCTCATTCACAAAGTACGTTCCACTTCAGGGATATTACATTCTGCATGACACCACATAGTGCTTCACAGAGAGATGTCATTATCAGAAAGGTGCTTTACTTCCAGAAGTACCACTGAGAGTCTATTTTTTTGCCATGTTATGCTGCTCACAAGTATTAAGTTGTCAAAAGTAACATCTGAATGAAAACTACTCATTAAAATTCGCATTGGCAGTAGCATTTACAATCCTAGAGCCATTTCTGTAATATCCAGTGCATATGCCACTCACTAGGGGACCTGTTGCACCCATGGCACCTGTTGGTCCGGATTCTCCCTAGAAATGGAGATGAAATTACACAATTAGAGGAAACAAGTTAGAGGAAAATGGAGTTACATGTTTCATCCCTGTGCTCCATGGTTATGTTAGACCTAAGAGGCAGATTTGCATGTCTTTAATCTTAAGAAATAGTTCTTTCCCACCTGTAATTGTCACCTAACATTTCAGCCTTGAGCCCATCTTGAAGGAACTTACTCCATCTGGCTGTCCTGTGTTACCAGTGCTTTGAGCTGATGTTGTAAAGGTGCTGCAGTACCAGTGAGAGTCAAAAATTCTAACAGAATCAAATCACTAGGTGAAAAAAAGTCAGTTGAAGAAAATATATTCTCTCACTTCCCCAGTGCCTTTTAAGGCATAGTTCCTTTTAGGCCAATCTCTAGTATTGCAGTCTGAAAGAGGGGAGTCAGGTTTGAGTTATGCATTGCAATATGATAGGATTGGATTTGATGTGATGTTATGTTTTGTATATTACATCAACTTGGTGCCATAAAGACAACAAGAACCACAAACTAGTCCATTTTGTACAAAATCACAAGATGTGCATGTGCTCTTAGTTAACAGGCTTTGTTGTCTGTAGTATTATGTGTGTCACAGATGGTAACTGTCATTGTGTGGCAATTCGCTTAATGATGTCTTACAGGCCTAAAACTGAGCTCCAGCTGAAACTGACTGGCACTGTTGAACAATCTTCTTTATAAAGCCCAGATATGTCATTGTATAGCACTTTATACGAATCAAACACATAGTAGTAACGGGCAATTCCACTTAGCCTCTCCACTTCATATAAGTAGCACTGACAGGAAGAGCTTCAAAGCCTTGTCCAAAACATCTACTATCTTTCATTATTTTGGCATTACAGAAAACATGCTTAAGCGCTTAGTTCCTTGTGCCATGAAAATACCTTTGCTCCAGCTGCTCCAATTTCACCTTTTGGACCATCAAGTCCTTTCAATCCCTGTAAGTTATAAAAATATTGGAAAATTACATTTATATATATACAGACTGAGAGCATTCCTACTATTGTTGTTAAAATAACTCAATATTGGTGTCAAGAATGGATCTGAGGTGCAAGAGTAAGAAAGGAAAAAATAAAGGAGAAAAAAACCCAGATGGAATAAAGCTTTTAAACATTTCCTAAATGGAAACCATTTGTACAAGGTATGTTTCCTTGGATTTGGTTTCCTTTCTAAAACAAGAACATTAAAAAAAATATTCTAAAACAACAAGGAGGTGGCTCTGAGCCATAGGAAACCTATTTATTCCTCCCTAAAGTAAAATTCCGGCCAGAAAATTTGATAATTTGTAATCACTCCATGTTGCAAACATATCCACCTCTCAAGTTCCCCACCCTAACGCAAGACTTGCCAACAAGGTTTGTGCCTTCTGAAGCTTGGCAAGGCTCAAGCAAGCTCCTTCCAAATTCCCAGAACATTTGAAAATAGAGTGAAGAAAGGGATGGAGGATATAATACAGAGGTCAGCTTAAAGGGGAATAGCATGGCTTTTCTGCAAGGCCCTCTCTCGACTGCCAGTGATTCAGCTACAACTGGCAAGTCTGGTATCTTTATACTAAAACATCATTTATAAGGAAAGGGAAAACCTTGTCTCTTACCCTGTGCCCCTTGAGACCTGGGAGACCAGGAGCACCAGGAAAGCCTCGAGGACCCTAAGTAGATAAAAGGAAAAACAAATAAAATCCTGATTTCTGCAGGTAAACCTAACAATAATGTTGCTAACAGGAAAGAGGATAGCAGCATTAATACTCATACTCCTAACATTCCTTCACCTTGGTGACACTACATAGCAAGGCATATCATTTGGGCAGTTCTCAGACGGTGCAGCCTAACATATTATGAAGGTAGACAGTCTCAGTCTCAGCATTATGTACATTCTCACTGGTATTAAAAGCTTTATCACTTACATCAGTGTATGACCCAACCTCGAATTTCAACAGAAGTAATGAAATAAAACCAGTGGTAGATCAAGTTTTGAGGCTCAATATGGAGAAACCTTGATGAAACTGAGACCAACCAAAACTATCATTCGAAATAATTAGAAACTGAGACCAAACTGCAAACTGTACATGTTCTTTCAGAATATGTCAGTCAAGTAGCATGATAAGCAACTGCCATGTAAAAACATTTAACAATAAAACCAAAGTTGCTTTACGCTTAGTTTTCTATCAGGTTTCCAGATCTCTCTTTCAGGAAAGGCTAAGAAACAGAGCGGAGCTAAGTGCCTCATGTTAGACTGTTGGTCGCGTGAATTTATAATAGAAAACCCGTTAACATCTTCATACTCTCAGATAACAATCCAACAAACTGTTTAAACTCATAATCTCTTCCTTTGTGGTGCCTCTGAAGCAAAGGTTATAGTTTGTACCTTTCGGCTTAGCAAAAAAATCACAAAGCTATACTACAGAAAATGAAGCATCATGAAGCAACATTGACATTGAGAGAAGCAAAAAATACCATCTGAGATCTCAGCATTAGAGAACTTCACATGCAGACAAGCTGTTTCCTTATTAGCATATATGTAAGGAAGGTCTTTGTCTTCCCATGGTCAATTATATGGACAATGTTAGGTCATGAAATTCAGTGAGAAATTACTTAGATTTTGCAGATTCCTACAGAAAAAATAATTCATAAGGGTATGAAATTTCTGAAATTAATAGATTAGATTGTTTGAAACTATGCCTAATGAATTTCTCACTGAAGAATGATCTCTGTAGTCATACAAGATCTTTCATGCAAATTTGAAATTATACTACTTATGCTTGTTTAGACTCAATGTAGCCCACAAAAAGGA
Organism: Loriculus beryllinus; assembly: GCA_039877255.1. NCBI lineage: Eukaryota > Metazoa > Chordata > Aves > Psittaciformes > Psittacidae > Loriculus > Loriculus beryllinus. Next base: position 21,534 of record JBCJKH010065974.1, on the reverse strand, counting down.
TTTATTTGGCTTGTGCTCGGTGGTATATATGTATCAGTTTATAAAACCAGGGCAATAAATGATAAAGCACACACATGGGATGAGTCACACAGCAAGAAGGCAAAGTATGTACAAGGGGAACCAGTCATCGGGTGTCTCTGTGATAGTCTGCGAGCTTGTCCTTGATGAAGACATGGCAGTACTCTGACAAAATATCAGGGTACTCCCTGGTGTTCTGTATAGCGCTATCCAACTGCAGCAAATCTTAATGCCATTTTGCATGTATGGGTGCCGTTGTAGTACTTCTTTCCGTCATTAAAAAGTCTTCTAAAAGATGACTTTATTGAGCAAAACAGCTTGATCTGAACAGATTACTACTCCACAGACTACATTTGCTTCATGCAATTTAAAACACATTGTCTTTGACCCATAAAACTTAGGAGGAAAGTTTAGGAAACAACATCGCCTTGTTAAAAAAAATTGTTTCTCTCTCCAAGAGATCCTATCTCCAGCTGCTAAAAAACAAAAAAGTGCCACGCAATCACTGGATGCTTAAAAAGAAAACAAAGCAGTTTAAGAGATGATACACATCAAACGGCTTCAGCTCTGGAATTTCTCCATTCCCTTTCCAGCCACACTGCAGCTCCTTTCCAGGTACAGAAACTTGACTGATGAGGGCAGAACAGTTAATATGAGTCAAAATGATATATCTGTTTTATTTCTAGACTGAACCATGACAAGTACACTGTGCAGCGCAAGTACATCCTTTATTCATATTTGCATACTGAAAATAGATATTAAAATAAAATACATATGCCTGTGATAGAATCCTCTCTTCCCCTGCCCTCAGTCTGACCCTTATGAAGTGCCACCCCAGCCTGACATCATTCTAGAGTCTCTGAGCACTTCCTGCACATGATAGTAAATGACCATGCGAAACACTGGGAAATGGGAGTACAGCTTGCATATACTATCATCTGTTCTATGCATATTTTATCGATGAAGCAGTTGAAATGTGCACCTGTGAAAGGACTCTCAGGATTAACTCAAAGACCTCTGCATCACCTGTTTGGATTAGAGTAAGCTAACGCAAGTATTTTAGAACTTGAATGGCAGAGCTTTGCACTTGTTAGTAAGAGGGATAGTGATGACGTAAGTATGATCATTTTGCTAAAATCTAAATAAGCTCTTACTGGAGATCCTGGAAATCCAGGCTCACCGGACTGTCCTGGTCTGCCAGGTTCACCCTAAGGAAAGTAAAAAAAGGAACAATGAAAATAGCAAATGTGACATTATCTTATCATTCTTCCATTCAAACGAATGAGGACATTCACATCAGTATTATATATCTTCTCTTTACTGTAAAAATTTCAGTGATAAAAATCAACTACACACATCACTAACAATGTGCATTGGAGACAGCTTTCAATGGTTTTTAACAAAGAATTGCAGGAACTGAAGACTGGGTCCAAAATGCATCTCAGCATCACAAGATGGTGCTGCAAGGTAGTTTCCCTGTGAATTAGTGAAGCAACCTTTTGTCATCCTTACACAGAGTCAAATTACTTTAATTTTCCATATAAACAACAATCCAAAACTGCCAGTGTTGTAGTATGTTACGTCTTCTATTCCAATGTTTTTAAATGTGTAAAATTTTATTCCAGATAGGTGACTATTTGCTGTGTGATGCAATAGAAAAGAAAATATGGTAGAACCAAATGAGAATATTTCAAGATTATTTAAAGTCCTCCAGAGTCAAAATGAGCCATTCCTTTACCTGCATCAACCAGGATTCTGGGATGCAGGAATATGTAAGGGTTCAGAAAAATAGTTTCTGGACACAGAGAAGGCACGTATGCAATTAAAGAAACCCATACATACTGGAAATGGAGAATGTTCTTAGAGAAGTATCAAGATTTGGCTTCACTCTTCCAAAGTTCACATTAAACTCCTTATACACTTTAATGGGAAAGTAGCTGTTACACAAGCAATGGTAACTTTTATACTAAAATATCTGCAGTTTTCAACTGATTTCTAAGTTATAAATTACAATTCAAATGGATTTACTGTACTTTGCAAACAAGTAATATACACCCACCAGTGAATTCTTAAGCTATTGTTGTGCAATACATACATACTTACATAACATGTATATTACATATATTTTACATGTATGTGTACAATCATGGATAGAGTAATAAAATCAGTAATGACTGTAATAAATCATTAAGAAGTTTAAAGAATTTAAATACTAAAATTTTATTGTCCAGTTTCACGTGTGTGTGTTACCATTACAGTTCTTCTAATTCATCATGAGATTCTGAAGAGACACCTCTAATTGTCCCCTCCTATCCCTGGTATATTATTATGCCTGATTTCAAGAAAGACGTTTCAGTTGAAGAACTGGCTGAGGCAAGAAATAATAGAGATAGTGCTTAAGCCTTAGGTATGATAGTGACATGTAAGGAAAACAAAGGACTGTTTTGAAAAGGAGTGCTAAGATTTATACATAGGACACAGCATTTAATGATTACAAAGAAAAGTAAACTATAAAAGTAGCTACAACAGGCATATCTGCAGGCAAGACACTGTCTCAAAGATGCCAATGTTTGTTTTATTAAAAATAAAACAAGATATAAAGAATAACAAACTTACATCTTCACCAGGTTTGCCTGGAGGTCCCTCTGGTCCACGAGAACCAACTGGACCCTAAGAAATAAATAAATTTGTTGACAAGTCAATTTAACCATCACTAAAATATTTAATTCCTCCATTTGAAAGCCTGGTTTTGTAAAAAAAATGTAGAAAAAGGATGATTTTATGCTTAAGCACACTTGCTTAATTTTGTGGTGCTCTTTCTAAATCATCCTGCCCCTAAGAAACCTGCACTGCATTATATAAAAATATAGGATGGATTCTTTAGGAGAAAAACAATATATTAAAAAATCACAGTTATTGTTATTTTAAAGCTCTGGCTCTTGCTTTTACTTTTGAATAATTTTGTTGCTTCAAACCCATAAATATTCTCAATGTCTGTGTGTGTTACATTACCAAGTATAATTTTACCAGTGCTTAACCATGCTCAGGTCTGTGCTGGGAAAGTAACAATGTTTATAATCATTATTATGCACATTCAAAACAATTCAAATTCATGGATTCAGGACAACGTGCCTCGAACACCACAACTCTTGACTGAAGTTATTTAATGGCTTCAGCCGCAGCAACAAAGAAAAGAAAACAACCCTGTTCTGAAGTATATATATTATATTGTTTTGCAATTCTATTGCAAAAGTGTCTTACCATAGGTCCTGGATCCCCAGGTTCACCAGGTGGGCCTGTGGGGCCAGCACCACCCTAAAATTAAGCAAAGATGAATACAATTACAAATTCCAAAAGGTAAAAGTATAAGGATATAAATTAAAATCCATGATCAGGCCAATCGTAGCCCATGGGACAGTCTGGATTCTAATTCAGAACCAGTTCACATTTCCAAATGAGTGGAAGCTGGATACTAAAATCCCTCAGGCTTTAGATAAATCCTGTGCCATGTATAAATCCAAGCGGTAACTTAACACCATGCTAATACTGAAAGCAGAAAAGTCACCATTTTGATTACTGTCCCTTCATTAAAAAATGTGTGCTGAGTTAAAACCTTGTTACAGGTCTAACATATTTTTCTTTTTGAGTTAATTTTTGTTTATAGATCACATCTAGAGCAGAGCTCTTGAGAGCAGCATGCTTAAATTCACCTCTAAACGAAGATGCTTTCATCCATCTGTCACTGAAAATGGACATTGCCTCAGAGATGAACACTGAACACACACACACACCAATTACTGTGTGCTTTGCTTTCCTTCATCTCCAGCCTGAGGTGAAGTACTTACTTGTTTCCCTTGGAGACCTTGAGGACCTCTTGGACCCACTGGACCCTAACGAAAACAAAACCTGTTACACACTAGAAAATACCCTTCCCCAAGTAACATTCATCCAAAACAGACAGCAAAATTGTCTGCAAGTGTCCTCCAAGATAACATTTCTGTGGTCAAATCCTCAGAAAGGCTTTTACTTGGGAGACTGATGTTATGAAATACAAAATGATATAGAATGGAAATCTTCAAACTCAAAAAGCCACAGGACTGTAAATTAATTAGCATCTGAAAATATGGGCTTGCTTGTTTTCTGGAACTTCACATAGATCCTAGAATCAAACAGAATAACCAGGTTGCCTGTATAGCTCCACTGAAAAAAATTGTAATAACAGGACAGAGTTGGTTAGGGGGAACTGCCTATCCTCGAAGAGAATTCCCATTACTCAGATTAATCTCATAATGGAATCAATGAGAAAATAAATGAATGCTGCTGTTCTCAGCCGTGAGCTGATAAGCAGCAATAGAGGGATGCATATTCATGAAGCATAAAAGCCACCAAACCAGCTTCCAAACTGTTGTGGTTTGTTACAGAAAATCGAGGTTTCCCCGTAAAAAGTTTCATGAGATTTTTAGCAAAAATCTCACGCTTAATTGTGACTTGTAACGTGAGGTAAACATAATCTTGTCCAAATGTAATCTTTTCTCTAGCAATACAAAATCATCTATAGCAGACAATAACTTTCACCCTGACAGGGGCTCAAGGATTATTTTTTCCACACACAATTCATTAATTTTTACAAACTTTTACAAAGCAAATGTAGAAGAGTTAGGAATAGGTCTTTTAAAAATTCTAATTAACATTAAAACCAAACCAAAATACAACAGTTACTCAGTTTACAAGGGAAGGAAAATAGGATATCACAGAACATGATGAATCAATACGAAGACAGTGAGTGCCAACTGACTAAGTAGACTTTGTGTAAGGCCTCAGAGAGTCCTAGATAGATTAATATTGAAATGAGTCACATTTAAGAATTACAAAAGAAGAGGCCATACAAGAAATACAATGTCTTGGGATAGATTCAGTGAAAGGATTAAGCAAAACGGTGGAGGGCAGCAAAGTAAGTAGGACAGCCTTGTGGAGCAAACCGCTGTATATGCACACAGCAAATTCACTGAAGAGAGATATTCATAAAAAAGGAGAGTTACTTGAAATCACCACAAAAGTTAAGCAAAACATCAGATTACCTTTAGAACCTTTCAAATTGTATTGAAAGTGAGTTTGAAGATTATTAATAGGGATTTGGAGGAATAAGATCCAGGTACACAAACTCCTGGACAGTGCAATCACTGAAGCGTGGTTTCATTATGACTAAATGTCAAAAGTAACAGCAAAAAGTGAAACAGTGTTTTCAAGATAACACAAAGTGATAGATACACGTAGGGAAGAGAGATAATGTTTAAAACCAACACAGAGTTCTACTAGAGACAGCTTATGGAGGTTAAACAGCTTTCACAGATGGTAAAATACTCAGTGTTACCATTAAATTCCCAGTCTAGTAAAAGTGAAGAGGATGTCTGAGTACTGAGAAATGCTGATTGTAAAACTGGACCCAGCAGAGAAACAGAATGTCTGTCTTAAATAATACAGCAAACTTTCAGTTAAGCACTGTTTTCAGAAATATTTTTTCAAATTACTACCAAAGATCTTTATGTCACTACGTGAAAAGAAGCCTTCCCAGTCACATATTTGTTCATTCTGCTTTGTTTTATGGATGACACTTCTCAGTTACTCTGCAATGAATCAAGATATGAGGAAATCAGGAGCTGTTTTGTTTTTTTCTTTCCTGTACTTCAATGTTAGTAGCTGCTATACTGCTGAAAGAGGGAAGGAAGACAAGAAGTAGGCTAGAAGTGGAAAAAGAAGTGCTTTCATTTAACAGAATATGTTTTTCACTTCAGTTCAGGTACTGTGCAAACCTGCACTACAATATACTGTTCTAGAGGTTCTAGAGGCATAGGAAGTTGAAGACAATTGATTCTTCTTTGGGTTTTTGCATATGCATTACATTTCTACCCTGTCCTACAGTACAGAGCTAATCTGGTCTTACCACTGCACCAGGCATCAGCCCCATCTGACTGCCAAATCCAGATTTCTCATCCAGTCCTGCCATCTGAGCTGAGAATGGCTGGCAAAAAAAAATAACAAAAAACAAAGTTCTTTTAGCTGTCAATTGTGACGGTTCATAAGGCAAAAATCCGTGTAACCATATCTTCATTATTTACATTGCCCTTGCAGTGCTAGCAACTAAGTTCTTGCTTTAATCACTAAAAGTTGTATTTCCTATAAATTTGAGGCAGTTTAAGGCTTCAAAGACCCGTTGAATGCCTGCTTACTATTCTGACTCTATCTCCAATATTAAACAAATGGGAAAATTGCCTAAAAAGAGAAAAGCGTCCCATGCAATCAATTAGCTTTCTTTGACCACCTTCAAATTTAAATTACACCTTAATTTCACCTGCAATATTCATTCATGTCTTCTAAGTCTTTCTTTTGTTTTCAACTGCTGTGTTTCAAGTTCAGAAATACATTAAGGTAAATGGAAATGTAGCTGATTTTATGGTTGCAGATGGTAATTTTTAAGCATGCTGCCTTTATCCACAAACTGAAGGCACTGCTGTTCATGCCAGTTCACAGAGACAAATGCACTAAAGAAGAGAGAACCTCCAGTGTCCTCCTACTTCTGCAAGCACATAGTTGAAATCAATTTCATTTTGCTTTGTTCAGATTCAGATCCTCACTCATGGCAGGCTGAAAAGGAGGAACAGCAAAAGTGCATTCAAGTCTTTTATGAGTGTTTCACATCAGATTGGTCCCCAAACACATTTTCTGCACAAGGCTGCCTAACTCCAGAGACTGGAATACAAACCAGAAATGCCTTAGATACCTATTCTTTCATATTTTCTGTGGAAATCTATAATGGATGGTGATCTAACACCCATCCCTGGTGCTTCTGTGATTCTAAGAGATTCCTCTGTGCTGAAGATATTCACTTGGGCTGAACCTGATGGATTCAGTTTGGAAATGTGGTTCAGTCAAGAAATGCTGCCTAAATTTGCAAGCCATTGGACTAAAATGAATATTTCAGGTGATTGCCAATAAAACTTTACTGTTTTCAGTAACAGTGCAGGAACAATGGAGTGGTCAACCATAACAGCTATATTCCAAACAGTAATAAACATTTAAAAGAATATATCCTTGATGAATTCAAACATGTGCTTCATTATCAATCATGATTAGTGTTCCATAGTATTGAGGAAGTGGGGGGAAGGAGTCCTGCAGAGCACTGTGTCTGTATCTAGAGCTGGTTATCCCTTCTTTCACAATTATTTACCTTACTTAATCTTCTCCGTGTTGGTCTGAACAATTCCAGCAAGAAATATACTTAGCCACATTTTAATTTCTCTCATTAATTATTCTGTCATTTATATTAATCTTCTCTTTTTTTTTCTGTATTCCTAATTTGGTACACCAGTTTCCATGTGCTATTGTCCAGAACCATTGGGTTTAAGTCAGGTAGAAATAATAGAACCCTACCAAGGATTTTAGATTTGGGCACATCGGCTTTTCTAGATGCTAAAACCCACTGCAAAAGGTGTAACCCTTCCAAGACTTCTCATATTCACTTGTCCCAATTTTTGGCAGAACTTGCACTGCCACTAGCTGCTGTCCCTCTTGAACAGGAGACAGGAACTGTGTTCCACCTTCACTGAAGCAAAGAGAAGTTGCTTTTTCTACCATGTAGGTCTGGCCTAATACTCACTTCACTTTCTGCTAAAGCAAGTGTCAGCACTTACCCTGCTTATTCCATCTGGTCCTGTGTGGGTAGGATGCCCTGGAGGACCAGGGTCACCAGGCTGGCCTGGGATACCAGGTTCACCATCAATCCCTTGAGGACCACGAGGACCCTAGGAAAAAAAAATCAGAAAGGACAAGTGTGTAAGGGTGTTCATTAAAATTATTGTAAACGGCAAATCACTGCCATTTGTGATAAATCTGCATTTCTACAGCAAGATCTTCAAACAAACAACACCCCTCGAGACCTGTTCCCACCTTCAGATTAGAAGCACTGTATAAATTAGTCACAAATCACACAAACACAAGTCAACTGCAGTAATTTCTATCACAGGCTCTTTAAGCATTTCAAGTTTCTTATCATTCCATACTAGAGTATATATTACTGCTGAAAAACTGTTTTGCTTTGCACACAGAATAGAGTATCACGAATTTACTTCCCAAAGACAAATAGTTCAGATCAGTGTACATACATGTTAAGGCAACTCCAGCTGAATTTTTAATGCCTCCTGACATCATGAGTAGTTTAGACAGCTCATACTTTTGCTGAGTCTCAACACAGCTACACTGCCAAGAATGCAGAGTTAAGTCCCTCAGTGTTGATGTTATCTCTGGCTAGTATTTGCAGAATGGGCTAGGAAGCCATGCAATTACTCTCCACTTTTGATTTCTAAACAGCATTCATCTTGTATCAAAATCAAAATTAAATATGGAAGCAGCTAATAAACAATTGCAACAGGGCCAATAAAGATATTCTTCAATCAGAAATATGGAGTTTAAATTGCTTGCCACTACTGCTTTCTTCATTAGAATAAAATACTTGACTATGGCAAGGAAAATTTTATACTGCAGAACAAGCTCTTCTATTTTAAGGATCCTTAAAGGATCCTTAAACATAAAACTTTGAAAGCTTATTTCAGTGAGTCATCTTTACAAACACAGTTAGAATCAGACAGATTGCTCATATTTCCATGAGATGAGACTTGTGTTTCCTTGCAGTCTGTGGCACATTTCATGGAATTTATGTCTGAACTAATACTATTTGAATTATTATGGTTCACATGTTAAAGAAAAAGCTTTCTCTCTGGAAAGGGCTACACTGAGATAGCAGCGGCAATATGAGTCTTGAAAACTCCCAGCAAATCAACTGATTCTCTTAATTCTCTATCTGTCTTGATGGCCTGGAATTCCTGTAAGCCTAGAAATGAGGGGAAAAATCTGTTTCTTATCAGACATACATGTACACACACACACCTCTACTCACAGAATGAGTTGTAAATAGATGGTGTTCTGAAACAAGTTAGAAGATTCACACATGTTGGATGGAAAAAGAAGGCTCTAGCACAAAACTTTATTATTTAATATTTCTATTATAAACAGAAGTACACACTACCAAACCTAAAAGTGTATACTGTCCAAAACAGGGAAACAATGAGCCACCTTCTTTTGCTAGCTGTCAAAATAAAACAAAATGAAACGTTGCAGAAAAACACAATTGTCTATAAAGAATTAAGCAAGCTCCTGTACAACTACTGTTTTTCAATATCCATACCAAGACACCTTAACAAAATCTGATATAAAGGAGGTCTTTCTTTTGTTTCTTTTTATGAAAGGACCTACTTTTTAGTCACAAAAATCAACCTGCTTCAAGAGCAGCACTGCAATCGCCCCACATCACAAACCAAAAAGTCACCAAAAAGCGTGCTTGTATTTGTAGGTGGCAACTAAACAGTGGTATATAACCAATGTTTTTTATCAAAAGCACGCTTAAACTTTTTGTTATTTGTTACATTATTTATCTGTGTGTATGTACATTAAAAAAGCTCTTCCATGCTCTCCCACCAGTGGGTTAAAAACAAAAATTAAGAAAAAATGCTCACAACAGGCCACGAGGTGGCAGAGTTTAAACACGCAATTGACTCCTTCTGGCCCATTGCTGCGGCTGCTCAGGAAACTATTACAGGTTTTCCCTGTAATGGAATAAAAGGAAGCGCTGATCACGGTAGAGTACTCTCTCAAGCTACTGCGTATTTTAACTGCTACAGCAATCCCAACCGACTGTAAACCCATATTGAAACAGAATATATCAATGGTTCTGAGGATGCTCGAGCTCATCTTCTGTCTTCAAAAGATCATTTGTAAACACGTAAAATACTATCATGCTTCAAAAGCATTTTGCAAATGCCAACATGCAGTTCTCTAGCTATTTCTCTCTCACTGTTACACTATAAAAGAATTTGAAGTAAAAAACATGCTAACGCTCCTGATTTCACTTTACATCCAAGGGTCCTGATATTGTAAAAGCAGAGTTCCTGATCACTAGTAGTAGAAGCTGATTTAAGGAACAAATAAACAAAAGCATCCAGAGAAGCAAATAAACAGTTTGGAAATGTGCCTAGTGGTTTTGTAATAGCACCTGTCAGTAATAAATTTAGCCAGATTAATTTTATAAAGGGTGTCTGTACAAGGTTACCTGCTCCACGAGGTATTTTAAACAAGTTGCAAACAGTATGCAGAGAGGTTTTATATAGCATAACTGCAGGTGTGAGATAACTTTTTTTTCCCATCAGTAAAAATACAAAATCCTGGACTAACAGTCACTCCATATTCAAAAGCAGTGTTCTCTGGTATCAGACCTACACTCTGACATACGTACAGCTCACCAGAACCTTTGACATAACACTTTCAGGGGAGCCAACAGGTTCCTAACCCCTTGCTATTCCTTAAAAGCAGCATAATAACCTATGTCAAAGGAACTCAAAAGTGTTTACAGACTTTTGATATTTCAGATGCTTCTAGTCACCATTCTATAGAGACATACAAGAGATGCATGGCACAGAATCAGAAATTACTTAGCATCTCATTGATAATACTGCACATTACAAGAGCACTTCAGACATCTGTGCAAACACAGTCAAGATTCTCTGTGTACCACAAGACTTCACAATTACTCCCAGAATTCCTTTAAGATCTTGACATAGATCTTGACATTAGATCTTTAAGATCTAATGGTGATCTAGAGAGCTGCAGCTTGGCATCCATCTCAAACAGGCTACACGTTTACTCCACTGCTTTAGAAGTGTCATTACCGTCTATGGACAACAGACAGACACTAGAGAACAGCACAAAGGGGGTCACTCTTAGGCCTATGTCTAAACTCAGTATTGGCTTGTTCTCTTCTGAGGGATAGAAAAATACCCACATGGAAATTACAATTATACAACTCTTCAAACACTGCTTTTTGCATCACTGAAGCTCTTTGACCTAGCTTTTTCAACAGGAATGTGTTGTCTTTGGTATTTTCAACACTCCCTTTTGGCTTTTCTGTGGTTCTCCACACGCAGACAGCAAAGTTCTCTTCTGAAGTCTTTTTTTCCGCTGAGCAATCTTGATCATGTTATTCACCAGCATACCAACATACATAGTCACAAAATTAACTCCTGCTAACTTCCTGAGCTATGCCTTTACTCTGACCCGCACAGCTCACTCAGCTTCTGATGCACAGTGGTAACCAGCAGAAAGTCAGCAAGTTCTTAAAAAGGAGAACATGATGTTCCAGTTTTGTTCTTTAATTGCCTTTTCTTTTAAATCCTGAAGAAAGCCATACTCTCAGACACTACTTTGGGAAAGTTTGTTGAAGAAGTATGGCTTTTAGTGGAAATACTGCTAAAACTTTGTCAATTGTCTCAGAGCAGTCAGGTTTCAATCCACCCAGGGAATGGGGAAATATGAATGTTTTTCTGTTTGTTGCCTAATTCTTGGAAAATATGAGGAAAGTTCTGGTAACTCTGGAAGACATGGAGACTGTTTAAAGCCATCTAACCTTTAGAGGTTAGTCCAGTATTTGATTTCTGAGACACTTAATAACTTACAGGTCTTCCCTTTGGTCCTCGTTCTCCTCGTGGTCCTTGTGAGCCTGGAGGTCCCTGAAAGAAAGATTAGAAATAGTAAGTACCATTTAAACTAGCTAACAATTAATAAAGCTCTGAAAACACGAAATGCAATGCTTATTTGAAAATTAATTTGTGGGTTTGGGCTTTTTCACATCATCATGAAGAAAACAGCTGCAATCACCAAATATTCAATATTTATTCTCAACTGTATGTTGCCTGAAAGGAGTAGAACCAGGATGCAGAGATCTACAAAATACTTTCATCTCTCATATGCTCTGCGGGTTAATTTAGCAAAGGTTTTCTGCATGGTGGAGGCTTTTAACGTGGAGATTTACAAGTCTAAAACGCTTCTCCTGCTAGTCCATAACTGCTCTCTGAGAATGCTGAATCTCCTACTCCTGCTAGATCCCTGCAGAGAAGCGTTCCCCAGCATCAACTTCACACAAATGTCCTCAGGCATGCATGTATGATGAGTAGCTATTCATTCACTGAAGGCGTGGGCTGACCTGAGACTAGTAAAACATCTCACAATCTTCTTGCCTGCTCAAATCCAGCACGGAAAAGTTCTCCTCCACATCATCCCCACAATACAAAACAGAAATGGCAGAAAGTGAAAAACGCCAACATCAGAGGAACAGAGGACCGAAAAATACTCACGGCTGGTCCCGGGCGTCCTCGTATTCCTGAAACCTAAAGAAGGCAACATAAATCAAAGTTACCACGCAACGTTATGGCTATATTTGTCATGACTACCCTATAGAAAATTATTTATTGAACAGTAACTACCAAGACAGAAAATTAAAGAACCGGTGAAGTTGTAAGGTTTTTTGGGGGGGACAAAATAAATAAAGTTCCACTGGTTATCTCTTTCCATTTTGTAGTCTTTTGATAAGCAATATAAGCAAAATCTTGAAATTATCATTGTTATTCTAAAAAATATAAATACATTGTATTACAATTATTTAGTCTCAAGTTATTGATTCTTTTGTCTGTCTTCTTGCTAGAAAGGTATAATAAAGATAGAAAGTGATCATTTATTTCACCATCTTCCTCAAGTGTCTCTACACTTCCAAAGTACTAATTTACCCTTATACCTCCACAAAATTCTAACTATATATGTAAAGATTATGACATATTAAACTCAATAATTTTTTTCCCCACAATGCAATTGACAAGGATTGCTAATGTTCCGTATGTGAAACAGCAAAAAAAAATTTCTTTCATTTCTAGGCTATAAATTTTTGTTGTATTTCCTTAATTACTACAATTCTGCTTTAAAGCAGTAAAATACACTCTTCTAGGGTGTGCTGGTACATGAAGAAAAAAGTGGACTTACAGGTGGCACTATTCCAGGTTCCCCTTTTTGTCCCTGTAAGAAAGAGATGCAAAAATGTCAGGTGGCAGAAAACAAGTACAATTAACACAACCAGTTTCACCAATACCATCCCTGTGACTGTGACAAATGCTAAGAATTCTCTAAGGAGACTCAATTAAAATACCTCCAATAGCAAATCCATACGATTTTTTAATGACTATGGACACTGATTAAATGAAAGCTATAAATTAACAGACTTTTTCTAACTGTACAACGTACTGGATGAACAAAGAGTCAAAGTAAAGAAAAATACCATGATATGTAAGTACTGAAAACATGGTGTAGCTCTGGTTATTGGATGATTTGATTTATATTTATATTCATACCACTAAATCTGTGGACATAAAAAAACCTGTATATCCCTCTATAGCATAGAGACAGAATACAAAATGATAGCACATAGCTTCAGAATGAAGGACATGGCATTTGCCAACTGACTTTTCTTTGAGCTGAATGTGTTGACAACGATTACATGTTACATAAAATAACTAGGTTTATACTTATTGGTGGTAATTGTTTTACTAAAGGGAAAAAGAGGATTTTGTAACAATAAAAAATTTCCTACCATGTTTATCAATTAATAATAAGCTGGTTACAGTCCAATTATTTCCATCACCTACCTCTGCATAGACAGCTATTCAGTTTTAGGGAGTGCATATGCTTGATCACCTAAAAATTATTTCAATTATTTTTAGTAGCTGCTTACTATCTTAGAATCTCATTTATCAGAATGAATCTTAATTTCTTGGTCAGGAATAGGTCTGCTTTTTAATTCCATGCCATGAGAAATGCTGCCCACAGAACCATGCCTTTGTGCAAGAGTGCAGTGCCCCAGTTCTACCTACTCCACACTGGGAAGCCAAGTCTCAGCAAAATTTGGCTTTAGTTTGGCTTCTAATGACCCACTGCTAGGGATGAAACAACCAAACTACTCAAACTGGAATTCCTTTGATGCAAACAGCAGGGATTTTCAGCCAGAGGATTCTCTATATTTAGACCAGGATTTTTGCCTGTATCCCAGCATTTTTTCCATGTTGACTGCAATCACAGAATACCAGGTTGGAAGTGACCTCAAGGGTCATCTGGTTAGCCATTCTTTGGAAAAAAACACAGTCTAGACAAGATGGCCCAGCACCCTGCCCAGCTGAATCCTAAAAGTATCCAACGCTGGGGAATCCAATCTCCCTAGGAAAGAATTGGCTGTTTTTAGCAGAGCCTGTATTTAAATTCTGTGCTCCAAGGACATTCTTTTAACAGCTGTAATACAGTTAAAAAACAACAAAAAAAGAAATCTTACCTTTCTTCCCCTGCCTATTAAAAAGGACAAGAAAAGAGAAGGAGATTAATGTTTTTACTCTGACAGAACATGTTAAGAGTCAAGCGAAGGTGTTGCAGCTAGGGCCATCCCTGATCTTCGATGCACAGAACATGGTGAATTGGCTAGAGAAGCTGGGGAAGTTCTCAGAGACATGCGCACTTCCCTTGGTCAGCTGTGAGGAATCAGAACAGTTTGCAGTGGTGTCTCAGTCCTTTTCATGATTGTACAGAACAAGAAAAAGCACTTCAGGAAAACAGAATATTTTACAGGGAATTGTCAGAAGCTGACCTAATGATTGACTGTGAAGTCAAAGGAAGCTTTATTACTGACTTCAATACAAGCGATGTTGATGGACCCACAAGATATTACATGGTATTTTTCAAAAGAGAGAGCTGAGGGACTTCTGACTTTTCTTGTTTGAAAAGGATTTGCAATATAATGTGCCTGCAGTCAGAGCCATATATCCCCACTTATATCCACAAAAATCCTTCAGGGGAATATTTTAATAATACCTTGAATAACAATAAAGAATTCTGGAATTTATTCATTCTGCTTTTATATTTTCTAAGTGCACCTTGTTGGCATTGGCCTAATGCCTCCCAAAACACAGCAGGATACACCGTCTATTTATTGCTTGCCACATCTTGCTCCATTGCTCAATTACATAGGTCCCTGCTATGTGCTTTTTATCACTACTTCTTTCTATATTAAGTTTATAATAGCAATTATATCTCCTGAAGAAACTGCTTTAAGTATTATATATAGAATGTAGTTCAATACACAGTATTAATGACCATTAATTGCAAGTTAAGAGACTTTCTTTTAGGAAAATTAAAGCGAGATTGCTTTAGCCAAGTGTCTTCAGGAAGAAGAGTCTTCCAGGACTGGAAAAGACATATCTTTAAGATATATAGCAGAAAGTATGCAAAACCAAGGACCTAACAATACTTCATGATAATTTTGATTCACATGTCTTATGAAAGGATCATGTGTCCATGTTTCCATTTGGGGGAAACACTTTATACTGTTTACATTTTACTGTTTACGTATAATGTTGACATTTATACATCAGCTGGAGGGGCCTCGTGTTGAGCATTTTAGTAAAGCATGCATTTTTACCATGTATACTTAAATAATAAATGTATCTTTAGCTTAATATGTTTATTATACATGTTTTTCTTAATATATTTACCTTTCAGTTCGAGATGAACCACAAAAAGAAGATAGAATTAAACCTCCTTGAAATATCAAGTTAGAATTTGGATCAACCTTTTAGTTATAAAGGCATTTGGGCTTATCTCAGATTCATAGTCTGAAGGAAACTGTTTCCAGAGCCAGCTCAAGCGCAACCCAAAATGGAAGATAGCTGCAAATATCTACTATTTTCAGATTCATATTTCTACCATGGAAATACTATCAGAAATTTCAGTATCATGGGGTTGCTACTGCTTTGGGCTGTCTCTCCTTTCAAAGAAGAAAACTGGAAAACAAACTTACCAATGGTCGTGTCAAAATCACGCGTTGTATGGGGACACACAGGACAGCACTCTCCTGGGGGCACCTGTGGGTTCTCACACTCCAGCACATCTTGACACTGGATTTCATCGCAAAGAATAGCTCCATTGTCACAGACACAAATCTGGCACGGTGAGGGCTTCCAAATATCCCTGTTCAGGTACATCTGGCCATTCTGAGTGCAAGCTATTTCTTCAACATCTTCTCCTGGGATAGGAGAGAGAGAATATACAACACATTTTCCAAATGTGAAATCAAAGGAGTTCTGGACTAGCAAAGAGCACATCTGAACATGAGAAGCAGTATCACATACATAAAGAAAACAGTCCACCAGCATGGCTGAAGTTGATACTGAGAACTTTTAAATATCAGCCATCTTAAATGCCTTTCTTATTTTACCAATTTATTTCTTGATCAGAAAACAGTAAAATAGCATCATCATGGAATGCACAAACCCACCACAGTGTCAAATGAACACTACTTCACAAGTCATTCTGGTACGGATGTCATTCTAGAACTAGCTCTGTGTTGAGGAACTCCTGCCATTTTCCTGCTCTTTGTAACTGCCGTCCCCAAGGCATTGGGGACATCCGATTGAGGAGACTTCTATGGCACACATTACCTGCTCCCTGCTGTATGCAGCCTACACAGCCAGATTTACAACCGCATTGAACAGACATGGCAGAGTTTGTTGAAGAGAAAACTCATTTATTAGGGTCTTGCTGTAAGGCAATACCAATACAGAGAATCAAACAGGACAATAAGGCACTGTCCATTGGCAACAGCAGTCTCCACTGCAAGGGTATTTGCAGCAGCATCTCCAATTGAATGAAGAGAGATTCAAATCACTTGATTGGTTTGGTTTTTATAATCCAGTCAGGCATGGCCCTACATGATTACCCCAGCAGAGACATAAATTATTGTTATGTATATGTATGAATTGCGTACAAAATACTACTTAAATATTTTAATTATACATGAGAGACTACCCTGTGGGGCCATTGCATAGACAGACTACATTCATATGTCCTATGTACACATTTGTATGAAGGTCATTCTATTTTATTGACCTGACACATATAATTTTTAACCTAATCCACTTTGTTTACAAAAAAGTTTCTTTTCTTTCTTAACACTATTTCTTTTCTTTCTTTACTTTGAATTCCAATTAAGTTTCCAATTTCAATTAGTTTCTTACTAATTTTTAGCAATCCATTCAATATAGCATTTGCTCTCTCCTCTCCAACCAATTTGCTGTCACCAAGGCAGAACAACTTCTCTGGGTTGAATTAATAACTTGGAAATCTTGACAATTTCCCCATTTGACTGACAGCAGCATTTAAAGGGACATAAGGATCTGTTTCAGTACTGGTCTATCCATCCCAAATCACATACCTGCATACCAAGAACCCCAGTGCCAAGACACAAGTCACAGACAGCAAACCTGTTATGCGCTATCCAAAATTATTCTCCTGTCCCCTGGGGTGTTGCAGAGAAGATTAATCTTACCCATCTGGGAGCTCCATCTGACCACAGAAACATTCCTATCAAAAATGTCCTTGAAACCATACGATCCAGTTAAAAACATTATCTAAACATTCCCAAACAGCCCTAATTTCTGATACAAGAATAGGAATAGAGACAATTATATTTATCATATATGACACATCCCACTAGTCAAAAATCATGACCATTATTATTTAGGAAAACCTGCTATTAGTGTAAAAATTAACAGCTCTAAGCACATAGACAGTTACACTGTTCTATGCATTTCTGTCCTAATTTAAACCAGATGTAATCAGAAAATCACAAAGTAATAAATACGAACAGATTTGGAATTTCAGCTTCAAACCTCAACTCAAGTCTAGCTACTCCATCAATGTCAGAGCTCGGAGAAATGAAGCAGATGTATCATTAACTGTTGCCTGCCATCACTTCTGAAGCTTTCTAACAGAAACCGTAATCTAAGTTTATACCAGGTCAGCTCCTCTCTTCAATTACTTCAACCAACTGACAAAATGACTCGAAGGGGTGCTGCAGAAGCTCAGGAGGAAATGTTTTCGGTGTGAAGTAAAGACATCAACTAAGTGTGCTCTACAGTCCATTTATGACACTGTGAGAATCATTTTCCAAACTGCAGATTGTATTTTGGAAAGCGCTCTTCTCGCCTCTCCCTTGTGTGCATGACATAACGCACTGTCTGACACATTTAGCCTTTACCCTCCAGATGTCTGGCATACGGTCTATGTCTTCCTTAATGTATTACCCACAAAAATTGTTGGGCTGTTCAGAAGAGCAGCAGTTTGCATAAATGAAATTTCTAAGTTACTGAGCCCAAAGTCAGCATTCTGTCTTAACTTCAAATAAACCACATAGCAACTGCTTTGGCAAATCAGAGCTGAGCCAGATGGTGACTAGCTTCTGCCTGGGTTGCCCCCCCAGCAGCTGAGAAAGAGGCAGACAAAGGCAGGAGGGAAAAAGCACATACCAACTTCTAGAAGTGCTCTAAAAGTCTGGTTTAGTCTCAGATTGCAGATATGTTGATAATAAGGGAAAATAAAAACACCACCACCACCACCACCAAAAAAAACCCAAACACAATTCCAAAAGTAAAGCCATAAAAAAAAACCCTAACCCCAGAATACTGTCAGAAAACACATTTTTTTATCTTATATCATATCTTTCAATTATGGATGATGCTTTTAGTTTTCCTTTCTGCTGTAACTGCATTACACAGAAAACAATCTGAAAAGTGCAGCTTCAAAGCCAACTCATCCCACAAGCACAGTTTGATATTTTACTCTCAGGCCTGAATTACAGGCATGTTATCCATCACACCCAGGCCAGGAGAGGCAGCAAATTATTCTATTTCCACCTTGGTTTGGAAATCTGCAAGGTTTTTCTTATTAGAGCGACATATTCACAAACTCTTTATGTCACACGTTCTTTCTACTTCTGCAATTGTAACACAAGGCACTGAATGGTTTGGGAGGCAGCTTTGGAAATTCTTAACGTGGCAAAAGTATCTGCTAACCCATTAAC
The DNA here is from genome assembly GCA_039877255.1 of Loriculus beryllinus. Taxonomy (NCBI): domain Eukaryota; kingdom Metazoa; phylum Chordata; class Aves; order Psittaciformes; family Psittacidae; genus Loriculus; species Loriculus beryllinus. Next base: position 2,687 of record JBCJKH010065974.1, on the reverse strand, counting down.
AAGTACAACCCTAATTGGTAGTGGGCCTGACTATACAATATACAGGGTTGTAAATCCATTAAAGTCAGTGAAAATGAGTTTCAAAGTAGTCTGCAAATATAAAAGGCAAGGTAGAAGAAAAATGCTATGATATATTTAAGGACTCATTCACTCATGAGCTCAGGCCTTTGTGAAAGAGGATTTCAATGAAAAGCACAGTAAGTATAATGCAAATATTTTTCTGCTAAATATTGATCTGTTGGAGTATCAGTTTTGCTTTAAAGAAGTATTTGATCAGAAGACAGACAGTAATAGCTAATACGCTAAATCATCATACTTGACTACGCACATCAACAGTTTGAAGGTACAGATCACATCATGCACTGACATACCCAGGCCCAGTTTGGTGACACCACTGAACTTGTAAATTACTGGGGGAGAAACTCCATAGAAGCCACTAGATGGCTGTCAAAGCCCATCACTCATCATGAGCAAGTGTCAAAGAAGTTTATCCACAGTCAAGGCGTGCAAAGCACACCCTGCTTGGGCAAGTTATACTGAGCTTGCTTTTCTTTCAGGTAGATTTCTCTCGAGGTTAATTCCACTGCTTAATAATCTAACAATAGGGCGAGTGTTTTAAATGACAGTATAGGAAATCATTCTGATCTCACACCACCAGATACACATAATTGTCAAATCAACACCTGTAAATTCTCTGCTGCTCAGTTGGCTGTTGAAAGTCACCCCATATTATTGTACACTTGTTGTTTTCATTAACATCTGGTTCACATCATGAATGTGTAAAAGACAAGTAAAGTCTGGACATGGAACTAGATAGAAAAAAAAAAAGATGGAAAACACCACCAGAAAAAGGGATAATCAGCAGGGGGGGACATGGCATGACAACACAACACAGTGTCTTCAGCAAAAACAGTTTAAGAGAACAAGCTAAGAAGAAAAGAAAGACCATGCCACACATACAAACAGGAAGCCTTGCTGAAGGTATCCTTCTAAGGTCTTAGTTTTTCTTGCAGAAATATCCCCAAAGCTGCAAATTATACTCTCATGTTACCCGTCTCGGCTTATAGACAATCTAATGTAGGTGTAGTCACCCACCATTACCCCAGCTGAGGAGATGGCAGGTGTATGATGGAGGGAAATACAGCTCTCAGTGCTCCACTTGGGGAAAGAAAAAAAAAATGGCCTGAGGTAGGTAGGGTTTCTGCAGACATTAACAACCGTGATTCACAGATGAAATGGTAAAGGACAGAAAAGGATTTCATGAGAAAACAGCTCCATTACATTGCATTTTTACTAGTCCTACCAATGCAATAATTAAAGGAGCCTAAGGGCTGATAGACCTACAACAGTAGAAAACATAGTCAGGAAAGATGATTGATATTGAACACACAGTCTGCCAGTTTTATGCTTTTTTTCACCAAAACAGACTTCTTGACACATCCTGCAACCAAACCTCAATGCTTTTACACTTCTTAACATAAAAAGACTGGAACAGAGGAGCTATGGTTATTTAACAAAAAAAAAATTATAGAAACAAAATGGCTTTAAGCTAAAAAAGGGTAGATTTAGATTAGACATAAGGAAGAAATGCTTGTCTGTGCATGCGAGGAGGCACTGGCACACGTTGCCCAGAGAAGCTGAGGCTGCCCCATCCCTGGCAGTGTTCAAGGCCGGGTTGGATGGGGCTTGGAGTAACCTGGTCTAGTGGAAGGTGGCAGAGGGGCTGGAACTGGATGAGCTTTAAGGTCCCTTCCAACCCAAACCATTCTATGATAATTCTAGGATGATGAAAACAGCTGGTTCATTTAGCTTTTCAACCTCTATTTAATATTCTTATGCCAGTTTGTGAAAAGTGTAAGGAAATAAAAGATTACATATATACAGTAATTTTTACTTTTGAAAAGATTTCTAGAATATGAAAAGCCAAGTTATCAATTCAAGTTATGAATTACAAAGTTTAATCCTGCTGACTCACAAAGCAGAGACACAGAAGTAAATAGAAGTGAAAGATGAAATGTGCTAACAACCATTTTGCAGATGTACTGTTGTGTATGTGTGCAGACTGCCAAGAGAGGGACAAGAGGAGGTTGGTGTTAATAATCTTTGACTGTCAGCTTGTTGCAACAATAATGTAGGGCTTGATCCAGTTCTCATTAAATCAGTGGAAAAAACCCTCTCATTTACTCCAGTAAGAATCAGTCTGCTTTTGTTTACCTTTTGATAACATTTTTTTTTTTGAGCAGTAATAAATTAAGCATTATCCAAATTACCACGTCATGCAAATTATAATGTAAACACCAATTATTTTGAAAATCAGATACTTTTCAGGAGCACTGATACATACAAAACCTATTTGGCATTTTCTGCACAGATATAATTTATGTTAATAATGATTACTACAGCACAGTTTACCTAAGTATTTTATAGTTAGATACACAAGGACGGGCCTGGAATCCCTTACTAATAAAAGGCTAAACCGATCCCTCTACTCTGCTCTCCTAAAACCTCACCTGGAGCACTGTGTGCAGTTCTGGTGTCCTCAGCATAAAAAGGACATGGAACTGTTGGAAAAGGAGGGCCATGAAGATGATCAGGGCATGGGAGCATCTGCCATACGAAGACAGGCTGAGAGAGCTGGGACTGTTTAGCCTGGAGAAGAGAAGGCTGCGTGGAGACCTCATAGCAGC